>PPHD01029611.1:0-10562 GCA_002909625.1 Bambusicola thoracicus
AACTGTGAAGATACAACATGCAGCAATATGCAATACAAACAGAATCCTCTCTGCTGTGGAGTGTGTCCTCTACCAGATCTGCCAGATAACCCTTGATGCACTGCAACCTGAGGGAAGGACCCACAGTGGAATAGGGGATAAGTGTGGGGAGGAAGGATCAGCAAAGAAAAGCTGATGCAGACTGACCTCAACTGCCATGCCTGTGCACAGCTCAGAACAGAGGAGTCAGAGAAGCGTTTCAGTTTCAGCTGAGATACAGTCAGTTTTCTTCAAGAAGGCTAGCATGACGCCATGTTTTGGATTTTTGATGAAAAATGTGGTGATAAACACACCAGTGCTATAGAATCATCAAGATTGGAAGACTTCCAAGATCATCCCAACCTACCACCAGCATTTCCCCACTAAACCATGTCCCTGTGTACAAAACCTAAACATTTCTTGAACATTTCTAGGAACAGTGACTGAAGCAACTTCCTGGGCAGCTCATTCCAACACCTGACCACTCCTACAGAGAAAAAGGTTTTCCTAATATCCAACATGAACCTCCTTTGGCACAACTTGAGGCCATTCCCCCTAGTCCTATCACTAGTTACACAGTAGAAGGCAACTCTCACCTCACCACAATCTCCTTTCTGATTGTGGTAGTGAGCAGTAAAGTATTCCCTTAGACTCCTCTTCTCAAGACTGAATGATCCTCAGCCACCCTACCTGGTTTGTGCTCCAGACCCCTCAGCAACTTCATTGCCCTTCTCTGAAGATGCACCAGGTCCTCAATGTCTTTGTGGTAGCGAGGGACCCAGAACTCAGCACAGCACTCAAGGTGCAGCCTCGCCAGGGCTCAGTACACAGTGACAATCACTTCCTTGATCCTCCTGGCAACACTATTTCTGATGCAAACCAGGTTGCCTTTGGTCTTCTTTGCCACCTGGGCACACTGCTGGCTCATGTTTAGCTGAGCACAGACCAACACCCCCAGGCCCGTTTCCTCCACAGTCTTTCAGGCACTCTGCCCCAAGCCAGTAGTGCTGCCTGGGGTTGTTGTGACCAAAGTGCAGGACTCGGCACTTAGTCTTGTTGTACTTCATTCCGCTGGCCTCAGCACAGAGATCCAGCCTGTCCAGATCCCTCTGAAGGACCTTTCTACCCCCACAGAGACAGACGCTTCCTCCCACCTTGGTGTCATGTGCAAACTTACTGAGGGTTTCCTTATCCATGTCATCAATAAAGATATTAAACAGAATGGGCCCCAACCAACTCCCAGGAAACACTGCTCCGGACTGTTCGCCACCTGGATTCACCATCACCCTCTGGGGCTGGCCTTCTGGTCAGTTCTCTACCCAGCAAAGAGTGCCAGTCCAGATGATGGGCTGCCAGCTTCCTCAGGAGAATACTGTGGGAGACAGTGTGAAATGCTTTGCTGAAGTCTAGGTAGACTATGTCAACAGTGAATTTCCCTCATCCACCAGGTGGGATGGAGATCAGGTTTGTCACGCAGGACCTGCTTTTCATGGACCCATGAAGGATGGGCCTGATCCTCTGGTTGCCCCGCACATGCCATGTCATCTCACACAAAATGATCTTCCCTGGCACCAAGGTCAGACTGACAGGCCTGCAGTTTCCTGGATCTTCCTTACAAACCTTCTTGTAGATGAAAGTCACGCTGGTAAGCTGCCAATCCTCTGGCACCTCTCCGGTTGACCAGGAATGTTGGCAGATAGTAGAAAGCAGCTTGGCAATCACCTCTGCCAGCTACCTCAGCACCCTATGGTGAACCCTATCTGACCCCATGGACTTGTAACAGTTCAGGTGGAGTAATAGGTCTGTTACCACCAGAATCATGGGCAGTTTATTCTGTTCCCCATATGAAACTTCCAGGTGAGGGATAGAGTACCCAAGGATAACGGGTCTGACTTTGAAGGACAGATGTAAAGAAGGCATTGAGATCCTTATTCTCACTGGTCACATTCCCCACCTCATCCAGTAACAGACAGAGATGCATTAACCCTGGCCCTCCTCTTATTGTCAATATACTGTAAGAAAGTTTTTATTCCCTTTTACTTCAGTGGGCAGGTTCAAGCTTGGCTCCTGCTTTTCTTAACTTGTCCCTGCATACCCTAGCAATTTCTCTGTACTCTTCCCAAGCTGTCTGTTCTTCCAGAGGAGTCAGACTCACTTCTCCTTTTGGAATCTCAGAAAAAGCTCCCTGTTCACCCATGCAGGTCTTCCTCCCCTCCAGTTCATCTTACCACACAGGAGGACAGCCTGCTCCAGCGCCTCTAAGACTTCCCTCCTGAGCAGTGACCAGCCTTCCTGGACCCCTCTTTACCCTTCAGTACTGACTCCCAAGAGACTTTGGGAGTCTCTCCCCCAAGTGTCCCAAACAGTTCTGAGTCTATCCTCTGGAAATCCAAGGTAGCAGTTGTGCTGACCTCCCTACTGAGTTCACCAAGAACTCTGCCATTCTGTGGTCACTCTGTCCAAGACAGCTCCTGATCTCCACATCTCTCATCAGTCCACCTGTTTGCGAACAAGAGGTCTAAAAGGACACTTCCCCAATAAGCTCTCTACATCAGGAGGTTATCTTCTATGCTCTCTAGAATCCTCCTAGGCTGCTGCTTCTGCACTATATTATATTTCCAGCACATATCAGGGAAATTGAAGATTCCCATGAGAACAAAGGATAGTAAGTGCACAGCTTCTGCTAGCTGCTTGTAGAGTGCATTGTTTGTCCCTTCAGCCTGGTTAGGTGGTCTATAACAGACCCCTACCAGGATGTCAGCTCTGTTGGTCTTCCCTCTGATCCATATCATGGAGACTCAACTTTAATATTCCCAGTCCTGAGCTCAAAACACTTTCTAGCATGGAAAGCCGCACCACCACTCCTCCTTCCCTGCCTGTCCCTTCAGAAAAGCTTACAGCCATCCACTGTAGCACTCCAGTCATGGGAGCAATCCCATGATGTTTCAGTAAAGGCAACTAAGTCACAGTTTGCCATCTTCATGATGGCTTCCTCCTGTTTGTTGCCCATGATGTACACACTGGCATAGACACACTTCAGCTGAGCTATTTGCCTCATTCCCAGCCCATCATTGTTCCCCCAGGTTCACCTCTAGCAAGCCTACTTTTAACACTTTTTCCCCTCATGCTTAGTTTAGAGCACTCTCAACTAGCCCTGCCATCTCCTGGGTTAGGATCCCTTTCCCCCTTTGAGACAGGTGAGATCCATCAGCAGCCAACAGGCCAGGCACCAAGTAAACCGCCCTATAGTTTAAATAAAGAAAAAAAAGATCCTGCAATTGCACCAGCCTCTCAGCCATGTATTTATGAGATGGGTTTTCCTGGTCCTCTCAGTATCCCTTGCTGCCACTGAAGGGACAGAAGAAAACACCACTTACGCTCTGTGCTCCATATGCTAACCAGCCCAATGCTCTGACATCTCTTTTGATAATCCTCAGGCTTCTATCAGCGACTTCACTGCTGCCAGCTTCAGCTTCTCTGAATGAAGTGCCAGCTTCTCACACTACCCTACCAACAAGGAGTCAGAGTGCACAAGAGCTGGGAAGAAACATAACCAGGACAGCTGACCTCAGACAGGCCAAAGCAATGTCCCATACCATGTGACATAACACTAAACAATAAGATGGAGGTGACTGGAGGGGCTGCTGCTGCTCAGGGACTGACTGGACATCTGTCAGTGAGTAACTGCATTGTGCAGCACTTATTTTGTACATTCTTTCATTATTATTTTCCCTTCCTTTTCCTTCCCATTAAACCATCTTTATCTCAATCCATGAGAGTTTTACCAGTTCTCCCTCTGATTCTCTCCTCCATCCCACTGAAATAGGAGGGAGAGTGAACAATTAGCTCTACAGTGCTTAACAGGCTGCTTTACTAAACCATGAGGAGGCACAAATGCAGGAGTGAAGTTGTGCTCAGGAAAACTGGGACACGGGGAAATCAAGTGTTTTTCCCCCCCTTCCTTTGTCTCTCACTACCCAAATGTATTCTAAGTGCCAACAAGCCACATTAGGTTTTCCCAATTTGAGTCTGTTTTGCTCATGATCCTATCTTGTAAGCAACCTCCTTATCTTATTGTGACCCAAGATCTTTTCCATCCTATTTTCCCTGTGGAACAGGGGCTGAGCAAAAGACGATGTGACAGACAGTCCTGAATTCAAAAGTTGAGCTAAGAGCATAAGCTCATAGGGAAAAGCAAGCACGAAGACAGAAATCCAACATCCAGACTCTGCACTTCCACTTACTCAGTAAAGTACCACTCAGAAGTGCAAAGCAGCACAATGAAAAATTATGTGAATATCTGTGACTTACTTAACAAAACAGGTCATGACAGTCCTAGTATTGGAGCTGGAAGACTAACTTCTAGAACAAACTGTAACCTAGCATTCTGCAATTCCAATACAGTCTAAAAATCGAGCAAATGCTTGAAGACACTATGTACCTGGCTTACTTTTTTGTGCGTTTTCGCATGCTGCCAAGTAACACTTCACACTCTAGACAAGAATTCTAGGTGCTGAAATTTTTAGCTTAGTTTTTCCCTGCTATTTAGCTATGGCACAGCTTAAAAAAAAAAACCACAACCGTGTTCAAAGCAAGGTGTTAACTACTGCAGTAAATCTTATTTTTGCTATCTGTAGAACTGTTTTGCAATGAAAGCATTAAGCAGTAATCACCAACACCACTAGAACTTATACTCGATACTAAAACTGATCTCTGAAGCAGAATTTGAAAGCCTACGAATTATAATTGTGGTTGTTTTCTTTTTAAGAAGTTGTCTGTGGAGGGTTTTTTTTTTGCTGTTTTGCTGTTTGAGAGCTAGCTTACACAAATTCTTTCTTACAGGCTTCAGTGCTGTATAATTTCAGTATTAGATTCTGTGAAGTCTGCTATGAATGTCTGAGTCAGAATACACCTACTGCTCCAAGTAACATTATATTAAGCTCCATGTGCAAAATAAAGCCAAGAACACAAGAACCCTTCACCCAATGTACTTGATTTAATAAGCCCAAAGTGCAAGAGACATTTTAGCAAAATTTCATCCACGCTTACATGGACTACTGCCTATAAGAAAATATTCTATTCTCTACACTTAAAAGCATACCAAAACAAAACAAAACAAACAAACAAAAAAAAAAACTAAGGCTAATATCAGAGAGTATAAACACAAACACACATTTAGCCCACAGGGTTTTTTTCCCCCATCCCAAGAAGAAATAGATATAGTAAGTTCCCCTTTTCCAAGTAAGCGCTTTTCTTTATGTTGAATACTACAGTTCCTATTAAACTGACAAATGTTACCCTCAGTGAAACATATAAATACTGCAAGATGAACTTTTTGAACACACTAACCCAACTAGTAACATAAAGTCACAAACTCAGTAAAGTAATTTAAAACTTCTTAATGGCTTTTCCATCTCAAAACAGAGTTGCTTCAAGTGATTACAAATAATATAAGTGTGGATATTGCATCCAGTTTTGGAGCCCCAACACAAGAAGGACATACAGTTGGAGCGGGTACAGAGGAGGGCCACAAAGATGATCAGAGGGCTGGAGCACCTGTGAGGACAGGCTGAGAGCTGGTGCACTTCAGCCTGGAGAAGGCTTCAAGGAGACCCTATAGCAGCCTTCCGGGAGCTGAAGGGTGCCCATAGGAAAGCTGGGGAGGGACTTTTTAAAAGGGCAGGAAGCAACAGGATGAGAGCAAATGGCTTTAAACTGGAAAAGGGTAGATTTAGACTAGATATTAGGAAGAAATTCTCTACTGTAACGGCAGTGAGAAACTGGAACAGGTTGCCTAGTGAGGTTGTGGATGCCCCCTTCCTGGAAGCATCCAAGGCCAGGCTGGATGGGGCTTTGAGCAACCTGGTCTAGAGGGAGGTGTCCCTGCCTATAGGGGGGGAGTTGGAACTAGATGATCTTAAAGACTCCTTCCGACCCAAACAGTTCTATGATTCTGTTCTATGATTCTATGATACTTAGCCCAAATAACTTCACAACTGAACAGTACTTGGCAACTTAAGATCGAAACCAACAACTACATGAAGAAATATAATCATCCTGTACATTACATAAGAACTCGGCAGCTTTACCACGCAATGGAAAAAATAAAGTACTTTTTATGTGATAAAAATTATCCAGCAGTATGATAGTTTTTTCAAACCATCTAAGAAACACACTACACCCTTGCCTCAAGATACACAAAATGAAGGTATCGGCTAAGGCATCCCTGTATACAGGAAAAATCACAAGAACTACCTGCAGACATTAAAACTGCCTTGAAGAGCTGAACTACTACTTAAAGGCTAATTTGCTGAATTGGGTGGAACAGCCGCAAGTGATCTGAGGACCTAGGATGAACCTCTGAGTAGCATCTAAAGAAAGTGATTCAGCTTAAAGTAGAATCTAATCATGTTTTAATTCAGCAGTATGTTGTGTTAATTGCACTGGCTCCAGCTCACAATGTTCTTATCATCATAAAGAAATGTATTAGATGTCAAGCAGGTAAAATGTTATATACAGTCAGAGATACTGATGACTGCAGCTCACGCGTATACAGGCACTTTGTTAACAGAGTTTACTGCAGATTAGGATCCTTCTTCTGACAGAAACGAAGTGTAGAAGTCTGAAAGATACGAAGATGTTCTCAAGATACAAAAAGAAAGTAGTTTTGCTCTCCGGACATCTAAACTAATCTAAACTAAAGTGGGTTTATTTCTAATAACCCTTTCCTATTGCACATAAATGCTTTAGAGAGTGTCCTTTCAATGAGGAAGGATTACTTGTTATGAAGTTTCAAATCCAGCTCTGGACATCAAATTCTGAGGATGGCTGGGATAACTTTAAAGTCCACAAATGATCACCAGTTGAGATCAAAAGGAACAGAAGAATCCTCCCATCCCCTGGGGAAACTGTGTGTCCTGTGACCCCATGGAAAAATGGATTTGGCCTGAGACAGGCTGAACGTTTCACTGTGAAGGACTGGTAAGCAAAAAAGACTTGGCACTGGTGGTGCTCTCCTGGCTCTTCCATCTCACCGGAGTTCTCCAGCAAGATATCCCACACCCTTCACTAATGAAACCAAACGTGCAATCCATAATCTCCACACCACTGTGTCAGGTCGCACCGACCTCAGGCGTGCCGCCCTTCTCAGTCCCGCCAACACCGCCAGTGCAGTTTTATGCCCTCGGGCAAACAACGCTAAGTTGCAAGAAGAGAAACCCACAGACGGCGCTCGCCGCCCCCGCCCTCGGTTCCCTCCAGCTCGGCCCTGCGGCAGTTCCCTCTGCGGCACCTCCCCGCCCGCCCGAGGAGCGACACAGAGCCCCGGGGCCGAGCGGCACAGACCTACCCGCGCAGGGAGGGTCGCTCCCCGTAGTAACCCCGTTACCTCCGGATGCCCCGCGGAGTCCCGGCCGGGCCCAGAGAGGCGCGCCGACCCGCGAGCTCCGAGCAGGATGGCCACAACGTCCGGAGTCAGCACCGCGCGGCGGGAAGGCCCCCGCAACGGCGGCCGCGCGATACGACAGGACCGCACAGTAAGGCGAGGGGTAGAACGGGCCGGACCGTACCTGCATAGGTCGTCCAGGACGCTGCTGGGGATCTCGGCCCGTTTGGTCTCCATGGGGAAACGCGGCTCATCCCGACGCGGCGAGGCCCCGACACACGGCTCGGCGGCGAGGGCGGAGCTGTCGGCTGCCCGCCCGGCGGGGAGGCGGGGCCAAAGCAGAGCGGCAGCTCGCTCCGCCAATCCTCTGCTGCGTGCCGCGCCGGGCTCTTCTGGCGCGGCGGCACGGCGTGCCAATCAGCGTGAAAGCTGCGAGGGAAAGGGAGAGTCAAGTGATCGCGGAAACCAACCACAGGGGAACGCTGCCGCCTTCGTGCTCCATCAGCGCATGCGCTAGGGGCGGCATGTCAGCCGCTCCCGCCATCTTAGTTGCGGGTGCAATCTGCGTCTCTCCGGCTGGGCCGTGGGGCAGTACCGCTGCGCTGAGAGCTAGGCACGCCCAATAAATGATTTATGTCTGCGCACCGAATTCCGCGGTAGCACGTGAGACCGGGAGCTTGCCTTAGGGCTGGCTGTGCTTCATCGCCCGCACACACACGCTACATGCCCTCAGGGCTCCCGCGGCTCCTCCTTCCGCGGTCATTGAAGTGAACTTACCCAATGGAACTTGGTGAAAGCACCAAAAGGCGGAAGTCCTTTGTATTGCTTCCCTTTGCCGTTCTAGTTCTTACAGGGTTTGTACTAAGCCCATCCATCTCCCACGTTCTGGTTTCATTTCTTTGGGAAGAAAACTAGCCAAGCAAGGAAACAGAAACTTCTTTAAAAATATAACAATTCCTGACTGTGGCTGAGCTACGCAGTTAAGCACCTCAATGCGAACTCTGTGTGCTTACAAGGTCATTAGAATAAAGAAAGGCACTAGTGAAGACTCCGAGCTAGCCATAGCCCAAACAACTTGTTGCTTGCAACTTGCTTTCCAACTTTTAGGGAAGGGAAGTGAGGAACATACCTTTTGCCTGCTTTCCGAGATTAAAAGAAGCAGCAAAGACTCAAAGGTTGCTCCAGAAGCACCACATGTTGTATGACTTTGGAGGACAATCTTTGTAAAAACAGCAGATTTCACATAAATTGGTGCCTCTCATCAACAAACTCCACAGTTGAGTTCTTTATAATGACGTTTCCTTCACCACCTTTTTGCTACAATATTCGAGATGTTAGGTGATTCACATCAAATCTGTATGTACGGAAGCAGAGAGGAAGGGATGGCTCTTGGCAGGGACATATGGAAGGCTTTGGGTGCAAACTGGTAGATCTTGCTGCTTGAGATCCCAGTGAGTTCTACTTCTGTCCAAAGGGTAGACATACAAGGTTCAGTAGAAGATACAATACCTGCATCACTTTCAGGGGATCAACTTCCAAGGTAGCTTTTCCAAATGGATAAGAGCAAATATGTATGTTGTGGACCAGAGGCTTCAACTATGGTTCTAAGTAAGAAGTATTTCTCTAGGAACAAAGCAACTTATCATCCATCAGAAACATTGGATGGTGCTAATTCCCAGTCATTCCTATAAGCCAGTGAGGGGACTGTATTACCAAGGTGCCAAAACTGCACACCTCAGAATCACTCTTCTGGAGTCCATTACCTTTCTTTTCTCTTCTTTTCATATTTTTTGCTTCTTCTTTTCATTAATTGAGAGATATAATTCATATTACACAAATTTAAAGTCTTAAGATTTCCCTACAGAAATCATTGCACTTACAAATACTTTTTATTTGCAAAAGTCTCCAACTCCAGACTAATTTCCTTGAAAGGCTAAGAATCAATCTCTGGTCCTGAAACACCTGCTTCCTGAAAGGTAGGATGGAAATATTCAGCCAGCTCATAAGATGAATCTGCTGTGAGGCAGAGATCAGGGAAAAAATTTCCCTCAAGTGTTATTCTCTGCTCTGCTTTTTTTTTGCTTTTTTTTTTTTTCTCCTCTGTGCCAATGTTGTACCAAGAGCCCCATAAGCAGAGAAACATACATACATTGACACCTTTTGCCATATATGCTACTAGTAGTCCTTCTGTGATTTCTGGGGGAAAAAGAGAAAAAAAAGACACAATGATAAAGTAAATGCCACAGACCTTAAGCAACTAATTATCTAAGGATGTTTCATAACAGAGAAGAAACTGTGGAGCCTAAAGAAAGTTAATACCTGCTGCTGCCAAGTACCTCGGACAGGAGAGGGTAAGAGACATTTCCACAGTTCCTGCTTCACTTTTGAGACATCACTGAAAGATGCTGAATCAGGAGAGAAGAAGACTCTTTTTAAGTGTGATTTGGAACTGCAAATCATTGTTTCATTTTTTCCTTCGTTGGCAGGAAATTCATGGCTTATCCTCTGCGCTAAAATAACACTCACTCCTTTCTCCCATAAGCTCGTGCAAATCAAATTTAGTTAAAACTGACATATTCAGGTTATAGCATTTCTCCAAATATAAGTCCACCTATAGATATCTCTCAGGAACTTGCATGCAGAGACAGGTTGAGGGCACAGCTGGCAGTGCCTCCCATCAAGTGGCAAGCACAAGTGGTATACTAGGATGGCAACATGGCATCAACTTTTCCCTAGTACACCAGCACTACGCAACCTGCGACATTATCCAGCAATGTAGTCAAACAGGTTTTTAATCTGTTTATCAGTCAGCCTTGGCACTCAGTCAGAAAGGCAACAATGAAATGTGAAAATTGGCACTTATTGTATGTTTTAACTGAGGTGAAGAAAGAAGGTAACAGGAAACAGAAAAAAGGGTCAGCAAATTGTGCAGTTAGAAAAGAACCTCTGAAAAGGAGATAGATTGCTCAGGAGAAGCAACAGTTGAAGTTTGAGAACATTTTTGGAGGGGCCAGCTGAGGCGGACAAGAGAGTTGAGCAGGATAGAAGGAAACTCTTGAAAACTAAGAACCAAACCCAGAGCTCAACAGCATGTCACTGCAGCTTATGTGAATTTCAATTTCAATTAAGATTGAGGCAGCATGTGAAGAGTTTGCAGCTG
>PPHD01029612.1:0-10562 GCA_002909625.1 Bambusicola thoracicus
GCATACTTGCTGGGAACAGCTAACACAGGAAGCCAGTTCTTTCTGAGGACTTTTTTAGTGCAGTGCTACTGTAAGAAGGGTAGCTGTGATGGCAGTGCCAATTAACACAGTGAGACCCTAAGTATGGCTCTGCTTCCTTTGCCTGCACCACACAAGGGAGAGATGCAGATAGTCGTAACCCTAACATGAAATTCACATGTTCCTACAGGGTATTCAGGTAGACATGAACTACAAGCATGGCTACAGAAAGAAAGTGACCCTAGAGCTTTGTGAAGCTGGGTTTAGTTGGTGATGTTCATTTGTTTGTTCTCTTCACTGCGGTTTGTTCATTTGTTCAGTGCTGTCCATGTGTTCATTTCATCAATGCTTGCTGAAAAGGGTTCATAAACTATAATTCTCCTTTGGCCTTCAGGTTTAAATGAAACTTACCCCAGATCTCATTTTTTCCTCATGGGTTTGTTGTTGTTATTGTTATTTTGGCTTACCCTAAACTATTTGTTTTCATATACTTTCCGAGTAGGTGGGTATTTTATTCAACACAGATTTATTCAAGATTTCCTTCTGGCCTGTTTTAAATTCAATCCAGACTCACAGGAAGATCTGCAAACCTCATTTGAATTGCAGGACAGCTCTGACACACTGCACTTCCCCAAGTACCCCTCCTGAAAACAATTAGACTAATGTTGTTAAACAAGAATAAAATATAATTAACAGAAGTGTTGTTGATTGCCATGATGTTGTCACTGTATTTGTTTGAAGCACCATAAAATCCATCCCAGAAAAAAAATACTGAGCAGTTCATAAAATGAACATGTACTGACTCATCCAGCTCATACTGAAACCAGAGATGCTGCTCAATGTTTCATTACAGGTGAAAATGTGATGTCGTGTTTCACATGGTGTTATAAAAACTGAGTTCTCAGAGAAGCTTCTGAGACACCCAGAGCTTGGAGGCACTAGTTTTTTTTTTACTAAAAAGTTGTTAGAAACACTGAAGCAGATCAAAGAGGTCCTACTACTGTAAAGTAGACTGCCATCTTGAGGAATTTCTATTCATGGGGAAAAAAAACAGTTGTTTCAGATGTGAAGAACTCAGAAGCATTCTAAGTGTCATTCCAGGAGCCCACACAGGGTATTTCCCACTTACTTACATAGAACCATGGACCACATTATGGTTTGGGTTGGACAGTCCCTAAAGCCCACCCAGCCTCAACCCCCTGCAGGGCTGCCCCCCAGCAGCTCAGCTGCCCAGGGCCCCATCCAACCTGGCCTTGAGCACTTCCAGGGATGAGGCACCACAGCTTCTCTGGGCAGCTATGCCAGCACCTCACCGCACTCACAGTGAAGAATTTCTTCCTTATATTTAAAATCACAGAATCAGCAACATTGGAAAAGACCATCAAGATCATCCAGTCCAACCATTCACCATACTTAAACTAAGTTTCCCTTCTTTTAGTTTATATCCATTGCCCCTTGTCCCGACACTATTAGACCATATAAAAGTCATCAGTCTCCCCCCATTTATAAGCTTCCTTTATGTACTAGAACGTTGAGTTCTCCCTGGAGCCTTCTCTTCTCCAGGCTGAAGAAGCCCAGCTGCCTCAATCTTTCCTCGTAGCAGAGGCGCTCCAGTCCTCCTCCCTTACACTACAATACGATTTAGCCCAACGTGGACTAATACCATTTCACAGCGCCCCCTCCCGTGTGCGTTCCAGCAGCACGCCCGCCTCCCGGCCTCCATTCCAACGCCAGGGCTCCCCTTGGTGGCGACAGCCGGTATCGGCCGGAGCCCTGCTGAGGGGCAGACTGTCTGCACCAGGTTCTCTCGGGACAGGTATTTGGTGTGCGCACGGTGCTGCGTTTGCTGTGGAGTCTCCTTGCCCTGGGCGAGGCAAGGAGCAGAAAAGTAGCAGACAGCTGCTGGAAGTAAAACAGACATCCATCTCCTTCCTTTTACTCCCAGTTACTTGCAGTTCCCAGGACATCACTTGACACATTAGGCTCAGTGACAGAACCAGGCCTTGTCCCCAGACAGAAAGACAAACCTCGTTCACATGTAATGCAAGAGAAGAAAATGAGAATGAGATGCCTTTGTGAGATTAGAAAGAAACAAGCATTACAGGGTTGCTCAAACTAAAAATGTTGATCATGGTGGGAAAAAAATACTAAGGCTACAGAGTTGAATGAAAATAAAACTCCACGGGGAAAAAAAACACAAGATAGATAAATATAAGGTCTGATGTTACACAGCATAACATAAATAGGCTGAATTTTTAACCACTATTTTGCAGTTATTTGCTGTTCGGCAAGATTAGAGGACTGAGGATATAGGTAGACATAGACACAGACAGACACAGACGTAGGATGCAGATGTTGTAGGAGGGAGACCAGGCTGGATGGGGCCCTGGGCAGCTGAGCTGCTGGGGGGCAGCCCTGCCCACAGCACAGGGTGGGACTGGGTGGGCTTTAAGTTTTCTTCCAACCCAGGCCATTCTGTGGTTCTTTGGTTCTATTTCATAGGCTGCATAAGTGCTCTTTTTGAACCCTTCTGACATTTCGGCCATTTCTCTTTCATGCTATCATTCTTGCCCTCATGTTGTGCAAGAATGGCAGCTCGAGCCCAGCCGCTCTTACTCTTTGGTTTGTTTTCAAGTGCACTGATGTCACTTCCCATATTCAAAATGTTTCTTTACTTCAGCTGTGGGATGGCAGTTGGGCTGTCCCCCAAGATTGGGACATCTAATTGAGTTGTGCAAGAAGTAAGCAGACAACAAGGACAAAGCAACCCAGATTGCATGAAGAAAGCAGCAGTGCCTGCAGCTTCTGCACAGGCACAGCTTCATGGGCCAGGGAGGCAGAGGACCACATTCCCACCTGGCCTCAGCTGGAGCTGCACTGCTTAACCACCTCGTATTCACTATGATGTGCAAGATGTACATGAATTGCTGAAATCTGTACCATGTCAGAACACATGCCTTCTTTCCTGACTGTCAGTATTGGTGATTTTCAGAATGTAAGAAAGTCTAGTGTCTTTATTTGCTTTGTATGTAGCAAGAGACTAATTATGCTATTGTTTATGTAAACTAATGCATATTCTCCTGAACTTTGCTGCAAATGTATTTTGCTATTTTGTATTTTGCTATTTTGGTACTAACTAATTTGGTAATTTGTTTTGTTTCTAGACAGAGAGAATTCAATGTGAGAAGTTCCCAGAGAGTGTACAAAAAGCAGCAAGTGGTGACGATGTAACACTGGAGTGTGAAAAGACATGAAAGATGCAAAACATGATAGCAGTGACCAAGGAAGTCTAGGAAGCAAGACCCTTGTCCCTCAAAACCACCATGGGCATTCCCATGCAGTTTGTCCACTACAGTTGTTCCATTCACACTGTACTCACAGAGATTATTCACTGACACAAAAGTGAAAGCAACTTAGAAGGAATAGTTTAAGTCTAGCACATATTCAAGACTAAGTTTACTAGCAGCCCTGGAAAACTTTCCCCTCTAGGGACCTCTGGTGTCTGAGAAAGGTAGCAGGTAAGTAATTTTAAGGTAGGTTTTGATGTTATTGAAGTACCCAAATGTATGGGAACTGTTGAATCATGGCCTGAACCTCTGATTGACCACCTGAGGCAAGCATTGAGTCAGCCGCAGGGGCACAGGTGAATGCAGTTTCACCTGAGTGATTGGAAGGGGTGGAGCCATGCTCCACCCCTCCTCGCCCCCATTTAAGGGCTGACTCTCCAGGATGAAGGATCTCTATTTGGAGATCTTCCCTTTGGGAACTTTCCTGCGAGCCTAGATATCGGTAAGATCTTTATTTTGCTCTTGCTTTATAACAATACAATTTGTTCCATCTGGTACTGCTTGCGCTAGCTGTAACACCAAAGATTGGAAGCTCACTGGACTTTTGAAAATGTGTAAGCTTCCAAATCTCACTGAAGTGGATTTGGGCCCCTGAACTACTAACCTTATTGAAAGACTTTTTACCTTCCCACTTGCATCTTTAGCCTTTATGCAGCACTGGTTGTCTTTCTCACTCATTTCTGTAAAATGGAACTCATACAAGCTTAGAGTCACAGAACCACTAAGGTTGGAAAAGATCACTAAGATCATCTTGGGCAACTATCCATCTACCACCAATACTGCCCACTGACCACGTCCCTCAGTGCCACATCCACACGGTTCTTGAACACCTCCAGAAGCAGTGTCTGCACCACCTCCTTGGGCAGTCTGGGCCACTGCCTCACTACTCTGAGAATAAATTTCACCTAACATCCAACCTGAACCTCCCCTGGCACCACTGGAGGTCATCACCTCTCACCCTATCACTAATCACACAGGAGAAGAGGCCTTGCTACAACCGCCTTTCAGGTCATTGTAGGGAGCAATAAGACTTCCTCTTAAAGATGTTTGGGATCTGGTGACTCTCTAAATTGCAACAAACTTCCCCAAATTGAAGATTTGCATGCTTTTTCTCAGTAAGAAAAAGATTGGTGAAAAAGATCTTGTGAAAGGCCAATGGCAATGAAGCAAATATGGCTCCAGTAAGGTAGGCCACAGTCTGAAGTCCTCCGTGGCGTGTCTATCAGGTATTGCTCATGATGTTAATTTTTAACACAAGTATGAGTGCAGCATGATGTAAGCACTACTCATACCCACGTGCTTTAGACATAGACCACAGGTATTCCTGTATCTTTATACACACGCAACTGCTTGGTGCAGGGTAAGCTGGTTGCCAGCTGTACTACACCACCCTGGGTATTCAGCCGAGAATATTGATATTTCTGTCAGGAAACGGGAACAGCAGAGCTCCGCGTTGCCCACAAGACAGCCAACTCGTTCTCCTCCCACAAGAGGAGCCGCAAGGCGCGGCGGAGCGCTGTGGGGACATGACGGCCCGCCCCACCGACAGGAAACTCCCGCCGTTGCCTTACAAGGGCAGGCGCGGCTCTGCCTCCGCCCCCTGCGCCCAGGAATGTGGTGACCGCACCGCGCCGCACCAAGACGGCGCTCAGCGAGGGGGGAGGGATGAGAGTTAGAGAAGGGGCTCTCGGACTTCAAAGGACCGCAGTAAGAGCGGCGAGACGCCGAGCGGGAGAGCGTAATGAGATCCCTTCGAGCTGTGTCGCGCCGCTGTGAAGCGACGAGCTCCGCACACTCCCTCCTCCCCGGCAGGCATGGTCTCGCCCGCTCTTTCCTTCCTGTGCGCCGGTTGGGCGGCGGCCGCTCGCTGTCCGGAAGTGCCGCAGCCGCCGCTTCGCATCGCCGCGCTCTGACCCGGTCCTGCTGCTGCCGCCAGGTGAGGCCGCAAGGGCGTGGGGGCTTCGGGCAGCCCGCGAGGGGCGGCTGGGAGCTGAGGCTGAACGCGGAGCAGCGGGGCTTCCTGCCTGTGTGCGTGTGCTGCTGTGGGTACGGCTGCGGGGGGGACCGGCGGCCTCGGCCCCGCAGACCCTCTCCGGGTCGCTTTCCTCGTCGCTTTTGCGAGCTCGCATAACTGGAAAAGCTTGGGAAATCTGAAGGAGGCTGTCTTTGCTTTCTCGCTTATGTTTTGGAGTAATTGTGGCTACAACAAATCTGCTAGGGATAGTCTCCCATAACGTTCTCATAGGTAAGCTTAGGGGATGTAGGGCAGAGAGCGGACAGTGAGGTGGACTGAGAAGTGGCTTTCTGGTAGAGCTCAGAGGGCTGCGATCAGCAGCACAGAGTGGTTGGAGGCCTGGTAGCCCCTGGTGTTCTCCAGGGGTCGGTGCTGGGTCTGGTCTCGTTTAACATTTTCATCTGTTACCTGGGCGAGAAGATAAGAGTGCACTCTCACCAAGTTTGCTGATGATGTGATGCTGGGAGGAGTGGCTGACGCACCAGAAGGCTGTGCTGCCATTCAGCGGAGCAGAACCTGATGAGGATCAACAAGGGTGAGCCGGAGTCCTACACCTGGAGAGGAATAACTGTATGCATCAGAACAAACTGAGGGCTGACCTGCTGGAAAGGAGCTCTGCAGAGAAGGACCTGCACATGCTGGTAGACAGTGTGTTAGCCATGAGCTAGCAGTATGCCCTTGTGGACAAGAAGGCCAATGGGATCCTGGAGTGCAGTAACAAGAGTGTGGCCAGCAGGGAAGGATCCTCCACCTCTTCTCTGCCCTAGTGAGGCCACATCTGGAGTGCCCTGTCCGGTTCTGGGCTCCTCAGTTCAAGAAAGACAGGAAATTTCTAGTGAGTCTGGCAGAAGGCCACAGGGATCATGAGAAGCCTAGAGTATCTTATGAGAAAAGGCTGAGAGCCCTGAGGCTGTTCAGTCTGGAGAAGAAACGGCTCAGGTGAATCTTACCACTGCTTATAAATATCTAAAGAGTGGGAGTCAGTCAAGTGGATGGGGCCAGGCTCTTTTTGGTGGTGCCCAGCAACAGAACAAGGGGCACTGGGCACAAACTGGAATACAGGAACTTCCATCTGAATATGAGGAAAATCTCCTTTACTGTAAGAGTGACAGAGCACTGGAACAGGCTGTCCAGAGAGATTGTGCAGTCTCCTACTCTGGAGGTATTAAAAACCCACCTGGATGCTTTCCTGTGCGACCTGCTGTAAGGGAACATACTTTAGTGGTGGTTTGGACTAGATGATCTCCAGAGGTCCCTTTCAAATTCTACAATTCTGTGATTTTTTTTGTGACAGATCACTGGTTTTCACTCTAACCCATAAGTAGAGGGTTTGTTCAGTCATGAAAACAAGGTACCACAGCAGGTTTTACAACCTATACAAGAAGTGGTCAGGAATTCTTATTAACAGAGAAAGTATAGAGATGCCCTTCAAGACTAGGTGAGCTAACAAAGTGCTTTGGACAAGTGCAGTCTGGTATGCATGGAGCTTTTATACAGAGCTTCTGTGGAGTGTGCTGAGCATTTCAGCTCTTCCAGACTCCTCTCCTCCAAGCCCTGTGAGCTGACAGGCTGTGCCTGATGCTGTAACCAACTGCATGGATGGAACTTGGGAACTAGCTTTGACGATGGCTTTTGAGCTTGATGATTAAAGAGAAGGTGGCTGTTATATCCTAGTGTAATAATGTTCTGAAATAAGTGTTAGAATAAAAGTCAGCACTAAGTTTTAAAAAGAGACTTTATTGGTGACTGTGGTTGGTTTTATTTTGAATGATAGACATTCATCATCATTATAAAGAAAATGTTGAAAATGCTAGGCTGTTTTCTGCAGCGTAACTTTTGGTCAGAGTCCCTCAACAGATCCAGCCTGTCACCATTAATGGGATGTCAAGTTTTATTATTGCCTGGCTCAAGCTGTTTACTTGCTCAGCTTTATCTCCTTCTGGGGTTTATCTTTTCCCCAGAGGGGAGGAGTATAAGATGACTTCCATTGTTTCTGTAGCTTGTTATCCATTGCCTGCCTAAGCAAGTGAATGTGCAAGCAGCACAGTGCTGCTACCGCCTCTCTAGTCCAGTGTCTGCAATATACTGACTTATTCAGGAAGATTTTTACATGTGAAGAAAAGCTCTTACATGAGAAGTTTCTCAGTTTCCAAAACAAGTCCCAGACAGATGAAACTAATGTGTGTTGTGACTTGTGCTATCCAGTGTGAAGTATTTCCATTCATTTTATCTACTGATACTCGTCTGTTTTCAGTCTGAACTTATCCTATCTCTATTCCAGTAGTATGATTTATTTCACCTTTTAGTTTTAAGAAATAATCCAGTGAGTTTGTCAGATGAAGTCCTGTTCTCTCCTAGATTAGTGAGTCTTGTGCTTGACTCCAGTGAAGTCCTCGTTCATTGTCATTCCCTGCTGAACACATGGAGATAACGCTAAGCACGAGCGCTTGGAACCTTTTCCATCGCAAGTTGATCTTTTTGGCTGGCTGAATGGGTGGCCTTGTTTCTTCTGAACATGTTCCAATTTATTGCCCTGTTTCTAATGGAATTTCCCAGAGCCGTGTGCAGGTCTATTTCAGGCATTGCTGCATCAATCCTATGAGGTGTTTCTCCATGCACAGGCTGACACTCAAAGGTCTCTGAGTGCGAGAGTCGTGTCTCTCTGTTCTCTGTGGCTGCCTCCCAAATCTGGTTATTCAGAGTTTAACGGTAACTTGTATGGCTGCTTTTATTCAGGCAGAAAAGACTGAACCAGCACACAACTCTTGACTGCAGCTCCCTTTATTGTCAGCTGCCTTCACTGGTATCTAGATGTCAGGAGTTCATATTTATTTGCTGAAATGTTGTTGGAGGCCAGGCGTTTCAGATAGCTTGCGGTCAGTGAGTGTAATGCAGAGAACCTCAGCGCTGCCGACTGATGCACAGTTGCATTTCATCAGCTATTTTTAGTTTGGGACATAATGGTTTGTTTTGTACGTCAGAAGGACGTTGTGTATCAACCTAAGGTTTAAAAGGGTGGAAGTAGCAGAGGAGGTCAGTAACGCTCTTTGTAGTCGTGTGGGGAAGGACGTAACCATGGAATATCCTTTTCTTATCCAGACAGCTGGTACTGCGTGCCATGTGCCTGACATTAAGCAAGGTAAAATGCCTTTCTTTTAAAAACAAAGCAAAATCCAAAGGTAACTGCATTTTGTCTTTGTATTCCATTGATTGACCACAAAAGAGAGCTGCTCTGCTCATTGTACTACTTAGGGATGAAGTCAATTTAGTGAGTTCAATCTTGCTTCTCAAGAGTTTAGCAAGAAAATGTAGTAACTTGTGAGCAAACTCCTTGAAGCCATTAGAACTGCACTGTGACTCTAATTAGAATTGCATTTCTGACAAGATAAATTTGAAAAGGAAGTTATAAAATCAATACTTGGTGATACATTGTCACAAGAATGCCAACATTCTGAGATTTACTAGAAGTGATGCTTAAATTCCTTCTCTCTCAGGACAGCTGTTGCAAGTACTTTATGTAAAATCCAAAATCAAGGAGGGGAGGTGTCTGATTAAGGTAAAACTTAGTTGTGTGGGTTATTTGCATTAAGTAAACCTGTGGTCTTTTATTACGCCTCAACTAAAGCCTAGATGTGTGCAGGACTTCTAGAAACAATAATAAACCCGGCTTACCTTATTCTGGTCCCTAGCAATACTGAGATCTTTGTGTTCACTTCCCAGTGCGTGAGTCGCTTTTTCATATTTGTATTATCAGTAATAGCTGACTGCTAGATATGTATCTTCCCACCTAAATAGAAGCAGTTAGCTTGAAAGCCTCACTTCAACCCAGATGATATGAATGTACTCAGAGGCGAGCTACCACTGGTTAGCTTCTTCATTTGACAGCTCAAAGGAGACAGTGACATTCATATACTTGTGGTATATAAAACTGCTTAAAGCTTTATGCAAATATTGAAATGTTTTTAAACGTTGATAATTTAAAAGAAACAAACTTTGGACTTGGAGATCTATTATGTCATTAACTTCAAAAAGAAGAAAGTATCCTGGTATTTACATACGTATTCTGTAATAGTTAAACTTCATGAGGGAACAGAATGTAGGGCTTTTGAACCAAGCCGGTATCCTTTTTCTAACATGATCCTCTAGCTCACTTGGAAAGAACTCCAGTAGAACTGGCTTGGCTGATCTTTGTTCCAGCACCCTGACCCTCAGCGTTGGTCAACAACCTTTCCAAAAACATTGATCTTTCATCAGGGTCATGAGACCTTACTGCGCCTTCCTCAGCAGTTATTCTAATAAAACATTACTCAGACTCTAAAATACATTTTTGCCTCCTAAATGTTAGTTTATCGTGATTGCTTGATATATTTAACTGCTAAATACTGTGTTGAGGGTAGCAGACCCCCATGTCCTTCTTTGTTGTAGGTCAGTGATGCCTCCTAACCTGCTAAATAGGTCAGCTTTGTAAAAGAGGCAGATGGGGTAGTGAATCAGAAATAGAAGCAGTAGGTGAGCTTGAGTTCAAGAACTATGACTTGCTTTATTTAAAATGTAGCATGCTGTTGATTTGAAGTATTATCTCACCAAGTCCTGAAATATAGCAGGAGACAATTGCGTTTCTTGTTATTTGACTACAGTGTGGGTTTCAGTTTTCCTTTATTCATCTTTCTCCCTAAGATCTTTTAGTGTGATTTATTAAGTCCAAATTTTGGTTGTGTTTTCTCCCTAGAGCCAACAGCCAACATGTCTAGCAAAAGGGCAAAGACGAAGACCACCAAGAAGCGCCCTCAGCGTGCCACATCCAATGTCTTTGCCATGTTTGATCAGTCCCAGATCCAGGAATTCAAGGAGGCCTTCAACATGATTGATCAGAACAGGGATGGCTTCATTGACAAGGAGGACTTGCACGACATGCTTGCCTCCCTCGGTAATGTCCCTCTTGTGTTTACAGCTGCCAAACATATTTGTGCTATTGTAATTAAAATGCTGACTTTGGGATAGCTTATGAGAGGTGTCCCAGTTTGTATTACACTACTCAGGTGATTTGTATTTTATTTTAATTTTTCCAGTTTGAAAGCTAAACCAGGGATCCTTTTATTTGTAGGGAAGAACCCAACGGATGAATACCTGGATGCCATGATGAACGAGGCTCCAGGCCCCATCAACTTCACAATGTTCCTCAC
>PPHD01029613.1:0-10562 GCA_002909625.1 Bambusicola thoracicus
AACACCTGACACTTCACTCAAATATCTGCTTTACTTTTACACCTATCAACTTTACTCACCAGGAGAAGGCTTTAACAGGAGTAGGTCCTTACTGTAGCAGAATCCAATCTTTGTGTTCCTGATACACTGCCTATTTCAAGAAGCATGGGAAAACATGCAGAACACAGCATGCATGTTAGTTTTCAAAAAACATCACAGCAGTGTGATTATAGCTACTATACTCACTCAATTTAAAGGTTACAAGTTAGAACACCTAAATTTACTGTACAGTCACTTCTAGTCTCCATGGCCGTCAAAAAGAATCCTAAAAAAACCTGCATGTCAACCGGCACACAAACTGCCAATGGTATACACGTACATATGTATTCTAATACACTAGGAAGAGAGGTGTTTTAATGCTAAAAAAAATTATACATAGTTTTTCATATGAATTCTGGAAGATATCTTGTGCTAGTGAACATCTTTCATGTAAACCAGCTCACATTTTAGGTAGTAAAGGTAGTAACATCAGGTGTAAAGGTTGCTTTGAGCTTTACTCCAATATCCTCCTCAGAACTTGAGACAACTGTGATAGACTATGAGGAAACTCACATCCTATCTACTCCAATTAAATACATTTTCAATCTATTTTTTTACTTGTTTTGTAAAAAAAAGTGAGAATTTCATTCTACAGTATTAGAGAGACTGCTTTTAAACTGACAATACAATTAATATGACAGGTGATCAATTCTCACTTCGAAGTGTTGTTTTTTTTTTTGCTCCCTCTTTCTTTTCCCTTTACATATAGAGAAGGAGGACATCTATCCATACACACAAATCATTCTAATAAATAATTCCAAAATAGCAGTTACAAATATGCTCAATAGTTAAAATGACCACTTGGGGGGAAAATGCACTTTTTCCTCAAGTTTTAATATTCTCAGAATTATCTGGGAGTGTTTATTTGTAACATTTCCTGAATGCATTTTACTGCATTTCATATGTTAGACCAATTACTCTGGTCTAATTGCTACTAATTCAAAACCATGTGTCATGTTACAAGACTAACTGAATGTCATTTTATTTTCCCAGTTTAATAAAACTTCCTAATTATCATTGTTATCCCAATGAAGTAAAAAAGAACCTTCTTATCTAGTACAGTTCCTGAAATTATAAAGCACTCTGTGGTTAAACAGTGTTACAAATACAACCATGCACAAGGCAGATGCTTTTACAGAGCAAAAAATGGTACTTTGAACTTCATTTCCCTGCAATGTCAAGCAAGAAAGTGCATCATGCTTAAAATAATCCAAATTAAATACCATCAATCTGCATCTTCTTTGGCTGCATAGAGGGTGAAGACATTGAGGTTGTAACTCTGAAATTTGCAGGAAGAGTCTCTGCTGATCCAGCAGCTAAACCTCTTATGTCCTTTGGTCTAAACTTCTTTCTCCATGAAGGTGCTCTCCTAAAGCTCTTATCATCATCCTGTTAAAATAATAAACATTAGCAGTTCAAAAATTTAGGATTGTTACCGACATTGAAAGGATTACCGACAATTTCAGTAAATACACCATCATTGAAAGACCAAATTTTCAACAGCTCAGGTGCAATGGGTCACTGTTTTCAACAATGTGCTCATTTGCTGGAGTGCAGGCTCTTCATCTAAGTAATTATGCAAATTCATGTGTTTGGCACATCTAGGAACCCCTTGTAGTTCAGATGTTTTTACTTCATGATTTGTGGTAATTTGTGTCGTATCAGCCAAGAATGAGTGATATGAAATGGAACACATATAAGCTACTTAAGAACACTTCAGCTTAAGCTGAACAGTTGTTTGTAACTTTAAATTTTGTTTTACAGGAGTGATGATACAACCGTAGCATTATCTCCTGCTACACACGGCAGGCAATCATAGTGAGAACAATTAAATGTAGTAAACAACGCTGTCGAGAACTTTAGTTAAGTGCTTCGGCAATAACAAGGTAAAGATTCCCAAAGGATTTTTTCTGTATTCATATTTCTGAAAGATGCAGATATATCACAGTATACTTAAGTATGACAGTTTAAATCACCCTGCCAAAAATGCCTTTTGCGCATATCAATGCACAATACCCATTGTGAATCTACACTTGTCAATTTCACCTTTAGAAACAATTCTATCCTTTGATTGCCATTTTATCTAATGCATCACATTTTATAATTAGATTAGGAGACATGAACCTGCATTGTTTGGAAAGATCTTCATAATAAAATACTTCTGCTGCTCATTCTAAGCAGAAGAGAGTAGAACACCCCTCCTCAAAGCTCCATCTTCTACAGTGAGAAATCACTATTGAAAAATCACTCAGAAAACTACCAAGGTGTTTTCTGTTGATGTTATTAAAAGCTTAGCGTAGATACACACTAGGTTATCAGGATGTGCCATATAAGGGCTACAAGTTTAGTTTTATATCTTTATATTCTGGGACCCAAAACTGCACACAATGCTTGAGGTGAGGCTGCACCAACACATTTTCTCATACATAGCTTGTTAGATCTTTATACTTGTTACATTAGAATGATGCTTGTACACTGTAAATCACAGACTGTCTAATAAGAATTACTTTGATCACACATTTCTGGTCATTGTTCCATACTAATATTAACAGATAGTAACTCAAGCCTTCTTGAAACACAATTATCTGAAATATTGTTTATTAGGATAACGGTTTGAACCACACTATACAGACTTTCTCAGTTATACTTCACCTGCAATGCTGATCATTGGTTTTCCTGCATTTTAGATGGAAAAGAATGATTCAACCACAAGTGCGCTGCTAATCAACTTAAGTAGGCAAACTACAGATGAACTTGCAAATCATCTCATGCTTTCACATTCAAAGTCATCTTATCAAAATACACAAAAACTGATGTATTCAGAAATTCACAAAGAATTTCCAAGTCCATTTTTTGTCACAATTCTGTCAATAGATTGACAAGGGTCAAGCTACATTCTTTGACTTTATAGTTCTGATAAAGTTCCTACAAACAGAAAACAGCTCAAAAGCTCAGGAAACTTACTTCATCAAGTCTTCTGTCAGTGCCCATAACGAGAAGATTATTAAATTCCCTCTCCAGAACAGCACGAGCCTAAAATTTAGAGTATGAAAGGAAAAAAAATTGTTAAAATTTCAGGAGCCTGCATTTCTTTTAAAACATAATACAAGCTGTTTAAGATCTTGTAATCAGAGCATTAAACATTCTTAACGCTTGAAAAGTAACAGCAGTTTAACTTTCTAAATTGTAACATGAAAGTTCACGATGTCTTGCTCAAACCTATTTATTTCAGAATAAGATCAAGCAACCAACAAAAAATGATACGTTTTACACTAACACTAAGATGGGATATGAGGAAAAGTTACAAACAGCCTTCTTTGTTCAAGCAGATTTAAGAACTAGAACTGTAACTAAGTAGAAAATAAGCAAGCATAGCTCTGTTTTTTCTCTTTACAGGAAAAACAGTTAGGAACAACTTTCCATTTCCAATCTGTCTAGAGCCAGGAATGGAAAGACATGCATTTACCTAAGAAAAATAGTTGTTTCCATTTTTAACCTTTCTAGAGGGGAAAAAAATACCCATCAACCATAATGAAATTCTTGCTTACCTGTGTATTCTGAGTTGGTATTTGTAATAAGAGAGCTAATGCATTGTAATCAAATGTTTCATCTAAGGCCACAAGTGCACCATGAACTCCGCTCTCAAAAAGGTTATTCGCATATTCTTTGAGCCCAATGGACCCGACCCAACGAATCATTCTTTCATTGCTCCAGACAAGGACATCTGTGTAGAAAATAATTTGATTTATACAGTGCAACTTTTCTGAACAACAACAACAAAATAGTCCTTTCTTGTTCTGCATGTTGGTGTAGGGATTGATTTTCACGTATGCAGAACTCATTGTGGTTGATGCTAAGCAGTAGCCCTAAAGGAATTCTGTTATTTAACACTTAGGGTGCAAATTGATCTGCCCTTGCTTTTTTGTAAGCATGAGATGGTCTGAATTGAAAACAATACTTGGTGTTTCGACTGCAATGGATCGTTTCCAGTCAGCAGTTTTTGCTACATCCATCAGCACTGGATCTTGCACAATCTCTTCTCTCAGTCTACAGAGGGAGATTAGTCACATTATTTATGAGAAAAGTACAGCTGGGCAATAGTGTTCACGCAGGTAGGAATCAACATGGATCTTGTATTTTGTACTACCATTTTCAAGTGGCTTATCTTGCCCACAACAGACTAAATATTAGTTTTTTTTGTACTACTCAAAAGTCCAATAGCAATTTAATGCACTTCCTATTGAAACTGAACAGAAAAGCTTTATTATAGTGTTTTATAATCTTATTTACCTTTAAGTTCTGACAGCATTCAATTTAGCAGCATGCCCTTTTGTATACACGCTACTACAATTTTCTGCAATTCTAAGTGGAAAGGAAATGTATTTGAATTTTGCTGAAGGACATTCACACTGTAAGAGTTCAAAGATCAACATACTGTCAATATACTGCCACTTTTTTTTGAAGAAAAACTCCATAAATTAGCACTTCTACAGTACAAATATCAAAACATCAATTATGTTCTTATTAAAAGGTTTTTGGTGGTCTGTGGGTTTTGTGCTGTTATTTGTTTTTACACTATACAGAAGTATTTATATCAGTCAAACCAATACATTTTTGAGGCACAGCAGTGCAAGCAGGATGGATTCAGACTGGGTAAAAACTTCAGTCATTAACCTTTAAGTTAACTACTGGTCACCAACCTTTAATTTCAGATTGGCTTTCTTCTCTTTTTCTTTCAAGTTCTTTTCGATCATAGTTCAGTCTTCTTAGGCACATAATTCCACACTGAAAACTGTTTCTGTTTAGAAAGGAAAAAAAGTTACTTAGAGACAAACAAAACACTTGCTGTAAGTGTTTGGTCTCCAACTTAACCTATTTACCTATGAAAACTGTCCACCATTTTAAGTTGTCCACGTAGATCTTTTTTAGTTAAGTGATCCAGCATTCGAGCATCAACAAGACATTCCATGAAATAGCTGCGATACTGAGGGAGTCCCAGACTAGGGAGCCATACGTTGCCAATCCACTCATGGTTCATATCACCATATGCTAACGTCTGTTTTTAAGAAGTAAAGCATAAGCTTATTAAAATGAGAAATAAAGAGAAAAGCTTTTTTTAGACAACATATTTTAAAGAAAAAGATAAAACAATGCTTATGGAATTTTTAGTGCTATATGGATAAACACGTCAAAAATAACAAACAGTACATGTAGGCTTTCGAAGAAGCTATCTTCATGAAGAAAAGCAAGCCCAGTCAGATCAGTAAGCAAAACTGCCCTAATGTATTTCATCTTAAAAGACTAAGAAAAAAATTAGGCAACTAATGACATTTCAAAACTGCTAAGGCGTAACTGTTTTAGTAGCAAGAATCCCACAACTTCATTTTGTTAAGCTGAAAATACAATGTTTCTTGAAAAGTTATGGTGCTGAAACTATTTTGTCTTTCTTGAAAGTTTAGCAGAAAAAGTAATTTTTTAAAAATGAGCACAAAAATACACGATAGTTGAAAAATAACTGTAATTGTTTGGCTTTTCTTAATATGCCTAACAGTTTTCAGAAGCAGGTCCCAATTATGCAAGCAGAAGTTAAAAAGTTCACTACTTAACCAACGATTCTAATTGCTAGCCCTCATTATAAGGCTAGAATCCATTTAGATTCCACCTTCATATAGACCTGCAAATCAACAAACATTTTTTGTAGAATGCTTCCGAAAATAAGTTAAATTGAAACGAGGTATCTAAACATTCCTCAAGCAACAAAAACCAGCAGCTCTCTGTTTTCAGAAGAGAAGGCAAATAACTTCTTTTTACTGAAAAAGTAAAAGGTTTTATTTCTCCTTCAGAGGAAATATCTTCTAGAAAGAAGTACGGTGACATAGAAATGTATTTCTTCAAGCCATCACTAGGTAACAACTTGAAAAAGAACATTACTTTTGTAATAGGGATGCAAGCCATGGTTGCTAACACTGACAATCTGCAGACGAGCACCTGAGAGATAGCTAATGGGACTTGGAACAGGTTTAAGCTGGAGGAGAGCCAAGCGAGAAGAGACTACCATCCAAAGATATAGGCGACAGGTAAATCCTGAGTTTTGTTTATTTCCCTGTATGAAAAACCTGAACTTTCTCAATGCCTGAGAAAACAATTCGGATTTGTCACAACTTGAAGGGAAAACAATTAATCTAGGAGGATTACATTAGTGCACAGAAATCTCCTTAGTTGTCTAGGCTTAGTATGCAGTATACCTGTGGAGGTGGCCAGGTTGAGCAAGAACTTTCTGCACGCAACAGATACTCTTATTGGACTTGCGCCCCGAAGAGCCATTTCCCCATCAAAGTATTCAAGGCTTTACCTCATTAAATTTTAATTTGATCTACTATGTTAAACACATAGAATACCACAGTGTTCATTAAGACTAAGTAACTTCATTTTGGATATCAAAAAGCTTCAGGACAAATGTTTTTGAAAGCTAATGATAACAAAGCCTTCGGAATATTTTTCCTCTACCATTTCTATTAAAAAACACCTTATACATAACTTTTTTTGATACACTATGTAATAAAAAGTATTTTATAAATTCTGCCATGAAAAAAAATCATATCTTGTGAGCTCTAGAAAACATTAACACTTCTAAATAACCTAAACATTATAACTCTGTATTATGTAAACATGTAGTTTTCCTCTTTCCCAGTCCCCATGCTATACCAAGAGTCACTAAATGAAATGGCAATCAAGGAAAATCAGATTCTTTCGTGGTAATTATGACAACAGATTACATATACTCTATAATATTACATAAAGTTTCCAACCTGAGCCCAGCTTCCCTCCTCATCTTCCTGTTACGTGGTTAGAAAAGCAAAGAACACATGTATTAGTATTTAAGTTTAGTACTGAGACAAAAGTTAAAGATGCACTGCAAACTCTAAGTCTACCGCATACAAAAAAAAATCTACGTAGTGCAAGCATCATGCATTGTGAGAAATACACAAGACACTCATTGTCCCATAAAAATTTGGAAAACCCATCTACTGATTAAGTTTTCTTGAAGAGAAATTTCTGCACAACTAAATCAATTTATCTCTTAGTTAAATCACGTCAGTTTTTTTTTTTTAAGATTCTAGAAAGTTTGATATTTTGTGTGGTTTTTGATTTTTGTTTTTAAAACAGTCTTAAAGTTGATTATTTTTCTCATCTGTGAAAAAAACATCAATGCTCAAATTACAAGGTTAATGATTAGAAGAAGCCACAATGCAGAACTGTAATGCATTAATTTTTTTTTTAAAAGATAGAAAGAAGACCAAGGGGCCCTTGGTTCAGTAGTTCAAGAAGTGGGAAAAGCACTCTAATGAACAGAAGTGGCAACACCATAAACTAACCGTTTGTTGTGTGGCTGTAAGATTTTCCATTTCTTCATGTGTTACCCAGACATTTCCCGTGGTCTAACATGACCCCACAGTGAACCAATCACATCCAATGAAAGGAAAGCAGTAACAAAGAGGAAAGGTTGCAGAACATATAAGCAATTGGTACATATAAGGAGCAGGCATGGGCAAAAGCAATGGTTTCTAAAGTCTTAAGTATAGGTCAATCTATCCAACATGACAGCATAGAGTAAAAGGCAATTAACACGGATCACTTTTCTTCAAAGATATTGCACAACTGAATGCGATAAATAACTTTCATTGATGTAATTAGTGGATAAACATTTGACTGTGCTCTAATCCAAAGCATGTATCTGTAGTCTTGTACATAACCCCAGAAATCCCCAAAATAACTTCAGATTGCAGAGTACGCAGGCTCGGGAGATAGAATTCAAACCAACTTTCAGTGTTTAAATTTAACATAGCATATAAGAGACAAGTGGACCCCTAATATCACATAGTCTGAATTACTATTCCAAATGAAAGGCCCTGTACACGTGGATTTAAAAAGCCTCTACGTAACCATTAATTTTACAAGTTTCTCTACATACACATGTACATCATTCTGTATTATGTTTTGTTCTGAGGCTAAAAGCAGAGACAAGCAAGTATTATTTTAAATTGTATAATTACACTGATACAAACTAGTCTTAAGGAAACATCATTCTTACTTCATTTAATTTCCAGAAAAGGAGGAAATACTGTTCTCCCTACAATTTGACGTTCCCAGAAATTCTTACTTGAAGCTCAAATCCTTTCGGTTACATAGTTATGAAAGAAGATTTAGAAATTCTAATGGTTCTGAAAGATGTCTAGTGTTGGATCACTTTCCTTACCGTCCTTGAGGTGGGAGGGGCAGATGGACTTGTTAGCGACATGATCTCCTGAATGGCCAGTCTCAGCTTCAGTCTGTGCAGGGGATTACTAATTCCAATCTCACGCTGTATTTCCGTATCAGACAAAGCTGACATAATAGCACCACTTTTCACGTTTGCTCGGCATGCAGCCACATACCAGGCTGGCATCCCTACCCACAGCTGAAACAAAAAAAAAGTAGTAACCAAATCTGGAAAACACTCCTGGCCCCAAAATCTTAAATCCCTTAAAAATAAGTATATCCATTAGTAACCTATTTTGGAGGGACAGCTTACCTCCAACCATACAACTACTGTAGGTCCATCCCATTGTGCAAAAGGTAAACCCTGTCTTCTGGCTTCCTCAAGCAACTCATGCCTATGATAATAAAAACAGATATCAATAACAAAAACTAGCGTAAATAGTGTAATTTTAACACTAAAATCAAATTACTATCTTTTTGCAAACAGTCACTTTTCTTCACTTCCCAGCCTAATAGCTATAATGATATAATCACTAAGGCAGTCACAAGAAATAGACAAGGACTACATATAGAAATAAGCTGACCTGGATAGGAAATCTCTGCATAGCAGAGATGCCGGGTCTTGCCTTTAAAAAAAAGTACAGAAAAACCCATCTCAAACCACTACTGACAATCAGTTCAAAGCTGCCACCACAAGGTGGAGACGTCTGACTTATCTCTGACAGATTCTTGATCACTGCAGTTTTCTAGAACCTCCCTGTAATTCATCCCAGCTAAACACGCTACTCAGGAATGAAATAAATAGGAGGAGCCATCCTATAGCTGGTTACAAGCAGTCACTCTAGTGTACCTATTTTAAAATCCAGTAGTGCTGAAAAAGTGTTCAGCAATTAGCAGCTCAATAGTTAGATTTCACTTACAAAAGGGAAGACTTTCAAAGCTAATACTTATTCGTACACTTCAAAAATATACACCGGTAAAATCAGAAGATCATCTGTTTTCCTCCTAACACAGAACACAAAGTTGATCCCACAAATTATCAGCCCTAAACACATTGCATTGCTTTGATTTACTCAGTATTTTTCTACTTCTGATCTTTAAATAAAGATTCAATAAAACATTGCTTGGTAAGAAGATAATAAATTGCTTAATGCTGTATTTGCCAGAAAGGAATATAATGCTTTTCCAAAGCAGTTAAATTTTGAAACTGGTGGTTTTGTTGTCCTTTTGGGTAAACACAGTAACATGCTCATGCAGTGAGGGAGGTGCACTAGTGACAAAGGAGCACAGATATGCTCAGAGAATCCCAAAGATGATCTCAGGCAGGCATGTGAGTGCTGCCTCCCCTCCTCCTATTGGCTCAGAAAGCTTTCTGGGGCACTGCAGTTCAGAGAATTGCAGCAGTAATTTCTTGTCATTTCAATAGCCTCCCTGCGTGCCTCAGGTTAAACTATGAAACAGCAAATGATTTAGAGGTGAGCAGTACAGGGAAAGCACTGAGAGTAAGGTGAGGTTACAATGTAGTCATATTATGGTATGCAGAACACAGTTGCTGGAAGAAATGTAATGGAGGTAAATGTGGAAAAATAAGCAAAACAACGTTTATAGGAAGTTTACTCAAATTACTCAATGGATCCAAAAAGTAACATTTCCATGAAGCAGAAGGTTAGCTGCACAATTTGTTCATATACAGTAAGAGACAGAAACTCACTTCAATGGGTAATTATTAGAACTAAAATTTCAAGACATCTCCTGGGAAGAATTAAAAAGTAGCTGCTGTTGGCATTTATAAATCATGCATCAGCATTTTGCCTCCAGCAGGGAACTTCACTTTTCCAAAAAATTATCTTCCAGCTCCACCAGAAACTCACTGTGCTATATAAATAGCACATCTGACACACCAATATAGTTGCACATCATCCAATAAAACTTATTTTTTAAATGGGTACAAAATCAATCCTCATTATCTTTGTCTACTGCAGTGACATTTTCAGTGTTAACAGGCAGGAGGTATACAGTCACCACCTTGAAACCTGAAAGATAAGAGATCTCTCAAAGGGACAGCTGACTACGGGAATAACATTTAAGTAACCAAACCAAGGGATAGGCATCTAAAATTGGTTGAGTGTTACTTAGAATGGGAGACAAAATGTGCTGAGGAACGCTAGTTGTTAGGTAAGATTCAAAATGAGCCTAACATCAGCCATAGAGGAATTGTGGTCATA
>PPHD01029614.1:0-10561 GCA_002909625.1 Bambusicola thoracicus
TTTTTTTTCTTTTTATATATATACCATTACAGTATTGGGTGTTGCTGTATGAAAGAGTGGAAGTTCTGGGCCTCTTGTTGGACGTGACCAGGTCTCTCCTCTTTGTCATAATTTCTCTACAGCTGAATTGAATTCACTAGGGGACCAGTGTCCAGACAGTCTCTTGTTGGACCATGCTTCTCAGCATGCATTGCTATGCACCACGTGAGGCCTTCAAAATTTATGCCTAGCCTGTGCTGCTCCGTGCCTTTTCTTGGCACCTAGCTGGGCTCAGTGGGGCTGAACACTTACTCCTTTCCTGTGGATTTGTGTGGATTGAAGTTGAAGGAAAACAAGGAAGGCCTGGAGGCAGGGTAGACATGCCAACAGCACAACAGTGCTTTTGGGGTTTTGGGGTAGGCTGCTACAGGCAGGGTACGGCAGGGGAGTACTGTTAGCCAGGATTGGGTGGGTTTTGCTCCTCAGTGTTGTCTACATGTAAGAGCACAGCCCAAATAAAGGCATTTGGATATGTTTAAGATTACATTTAAGATAAAGATATTCCTGTGTATTGCTCATTACCAACATCTGTCTTGTACAAAAGGCAGGAAAATATTCTGGTTTCGCCAGTTGATGAAAACCGAAGAGTATGTGCTGTTGAAGACTGAGGCAAAGAAGTTGCTGAGTAATTCAGCTTTCTTTAAATTCCAGGTAACCAGGTTTTCTCTTTCTTTCTGGAGAGGGCCCACATTTTCCCTAGTATTCTTTTACCATTTATGGAAGCCTTTCTTGTTGCCCTTGACATTGCTTGAAGTATGTACTTCTGTCAGGGCTTTAGCTTTCCTAATCCAATCTTTGTCTGCTTGGACAGTTTCTCTCTATTTCTCCCAGGCCGCCTGTCCTTGCTTCCACCCTCTGTAGGATTCCTTTTTGTGCTTGTTTGTCCAGGAGCTTCTTGTTCATCCATGCAGGCCTCCTGGCGTTTTTGCTTCTGAGCTTGAAGGAGGTAATCCTTGAATATTTACAAGGATATGTCTTAAGGATGTGTTATAGGCGTTCTTAAAAAAATGAGAAAAGTGAAGCTGTTTTTCTACAAATAAGATACGGGGAGGTGAGTAAAATGATTGTGATATGGATTCAAATGCAGGTTGCAGCATTTGTAACTGTAGACTGAAGTGAATTTCTTTCTGAAATCATTGGTGGGTCTTTGTGCATGTGAATGGATGTGTGTACGTGCGCTTAAAACTGAAAGGCTTTATTTATTATTTTTTTTCCTTTTGCTTTTCATATAGAAAATAAAAAAAAAAAGGCCCTTTGGACTTGAAGCAAAGACCCCAAGCAGCATTCTGCATTGCCTCACTCAGTCCCTACTGTATTTCCTTTTCTTTTTTTTTAATAAACACCTATAAAACTATATTGCTTGAAGTTGCTATCCAGCTGAAATACCTGTGAAAAGCTTACCTGCCTTGAGTACCTATGTTCCCTTGCTCCTTTCTTCATTTCTTTTCTTTTTTTTTTTCCTGTAATGTTGTATTTTCACCTTCCTATAATCTTTTCTGTGTTTGTAGAAAAATAATCCTCTTGAAGGCTGTACTCAACTTCATTTATTATGCAGTTGGTTATTAGTGTGGAGACTATATAGTGGCTGACTTTCAGGCCAGATTTAGCGTGGAACGCTAATACTCTTTCAGTAACAATAAAATATCATCAGGAAGTTTCATGACATATGGAAGAGACAAGAAAGAGCTGATCTAAGACTCTATCAGTTCTGGTTCTGTTTGAATTGGCTACTTACAGCCAAAAAAAGAGCATGGACTGAGCCTCAGTGTGGAGGCCATGTTGGTATATGGGAAGTTGAGATAGCACCTGACAGGACCGAAAGTTTATGGAAGTGTAGCTGTAAAATCTAATTTACATGGGAAATGTTACAGGATTTAATCCTGAAAAAACGACATCAACAGGAGAGTAACTGTTCTGTGTAGAAAAACCTCACATTTTCTTTTACATCAATATTGTCTGCATAGCCACAAGCAAGATCAAATGTTGCACAGGTGATTTAAAATGGAAGAAAAAAGTTGTGAATGCATACCCACAATTATAAGTTTTTTGCTGATGATGTGGCTGATTGTGGGTATTTAATGTTACTGAAGTTTGGAGCACCTCAGCCAGCTAGGCTTTACCAGTAGAAGTCTCACGTGACCGCTAGGATGTCTTTCCATTCCCTGATGGAAATGGCACAGAGAGCGGGAGGATGCAACTCTGTAACGCTTCAAGAGTAGTTCCACAATCAGTTTTGTTCTGTTTTTCAGATCTGAAAATATGACTTCTTTGTAATACCTCAATCCTAAAAATCACAGTTACTGAAAAAGAAAAAAAGAGTAGCAAATATCCATTTGGTCCTCTTTTTTTTTTTTTTTTTTTAATTCTTTTAAAATGCTTTTAGCTTCTAGTCTGTTCTTCATATGCTGATAACCTTTAAAATGCTTTTATACCGTTAGTCTCTCTAACTCTGTTTTCCTTAGCAGGCTGTGCTAATTCTGCCTTTTCCTCACCGGTTTAATTATTGCTATTAGAAGAGAAACTGATTATCATTGAGATGACAGATGATCTCTGCTATCAGTCAGTTTCCAATATATTTGTTTTCCTGTCCTGCCTAAGCTCAGCTCCTTTTTGTTCTACTTTGTAATTCCTGCAGTCTCCTGTTACTAATTCTCTAAATATCTCTGATCCTGAGCAGTCTTCAAAATTCTTTAAAATACTGATATGTAACTTTACTATGGAACCTGTGTTCCTGTAGCCCTGAGTTTGTAGCAGCACTGCTGGTAATAGTACTGAATCCTCCCTCTCCAAATATGTTTCATACTCAGCCTTTTTTTGATGGCCTATTTTTCTTTAAGGCTTCAAAATAAATTTGAATACTTTCATTTGGTTTGGAAGATTTTTCTGTATTGCATGCATTGGTTTCTGTTCTGTAGTTGTTTGCTGTATGTGTGGTGGTTTCACACAGACACCTGAGCTTCACCACACTGCTCTCACTCTTTCCTCAACAAGGGAAGAAAGTACAAATGAAAAAGGCTCGTGGGTTGAGATAAGGACAAGGAGATCACTCACCAGTTACCATCATGGGCAAAACAGACTCAGGGTAAGGGAGGTTATTTTAGTTCACATCCTACTGATAATAATAGACTACAGTAGTGAGAAGTAAAAGCAAACTAAACCCACCTTTCCCCACCCACCCTCTCTGCAGTCTTCCAGCTACCGAAACGTTGCCACGTAAAACCAGTACCTCTCAAAGAATGTGAGATACCTATTCGCATTTGTATATTGTCAATTTAAAGCCAATCCACAGAATCTCAATACTCCTAGAAGACTGCCAAACAGCTTCTGCATTCCAGCTTAGAGCTGTGTGTCAGCGCAGTGTGCCCATGCTGGAGTTGCACTGACAGACTGTTAAGAAGCAACTGACGTGTGGGGAAAAGCAGACGTTTCTGAAGAGTTGTGTTGAGCTGTCAATATTTCACATGGTACTGTACCAATTATTTGAAAAGCTGACATCTGTGTTTTTAACCTATTTGGTTAATGGTTACGATTAATTGACTGATCTTGTAGGTATGTATTGCAGGTACATAAAGATGAAGACTGTGGGGACACAACCTGAAGTTTTACAGGAGGCATTTTCAGTCAGACACTCTTTTAAAATAGGCTGATGGAAGCATTAATGGTCACGCAGACATGTTTGTTTATGTACCAGGTGTAAGGTTTGTAGTATGGATGCGAAACATGTTTTAACTGGTGTGATGCTAAGTATCAGAACATCTGTTCAAGTTGTCAGATGTTCACGGGAGACCTTCAGTTGCATATTTACTACTTTTATGGAGGTATTTTGAAGTGGAGGGCATACTCTAATGGAGATCCTTGAGTCCTGCAACAGTGCTTCAATCCACTACCACTTCCAAATCAGGGAAGGAAGCAGGGGATCTGCAATGGTGGGGCAAACAGTGAGAATGGGGACTCCTCGGAATCTGGTCTTTCAGCCTTCCTTCTGCTGTGCCAGTGCCACTTGTTGACAAGTTTTCTTTTAAAGGTGGCATTGATACAGTGTTTACTAAAAGGAAATTCATTCCACCTATGTGTTCTGGTTGCACCTGTGAGTAGCACTGCCTGTGCTGTGCTGGCCTAGCAGAGAATAAAGCCAAGTCTCATACTATCAGAGATAATAAGCAGCTGGCTTTCTGTGCTGGAAGCAGTAAACACATTGCCTGTTATGTGAAAATCATTCTCTGCTTTTTTTAATAAAAAAAGAAAAAGGTAAAGGTGCCACAGGTAAGAAATGTGAAGATCAAAAGTCTCATATTAACAGAGATATGAAGGAGGTATTTCATTGCCTTCTCAACTTCTTAAAAGAAAACACAACTTAGGTTGTTGCTTCTGAAGTATCTATTTACAAGGAAAAATATTGTCCTCTCCCAGCCTAATTCTAGGCTAGGAAGCTGGTTTACATAAACTCTGCTAGTAGTCCCCCAGGGAGACAGAAGATCCTTCAGACAGCATTTCAGACCACTGATGAGTTCTGTGGTCCCTTCACAAAAGTCGTCTTTCCCTCCATTATCTGGTTAGAAACTTCTTTTGTTCCAGTCATGTTCTGGAGATCAAGGTGGGAACTTCACTGGAGCCACCTTTACTTGGAAGTCATTGTAAACCAGGGTGATGGTCTCAGTGTATGCTGATGATATTTGTGAATATTCTTGGTGCTGTGAATATTCTTGAATAGAGCTGGGGAAGAGCTTTTTGTATATCCTGACTTCAGCAAATTCTATGCTAGCGTTATCACTTGAGAGAAAGTACTTAGCATTTTTGTGAATTTGAGCAGTATAATATTTGTATCAATTCATGCTATCTGTTTAGAGCTATAAAACAGGGTTTTTCCATAGGAATTTATAGGAATTTTTCCTGGTTATTTTTGGAAAACAACAGGAAATGATGTGCAGAAGTAAATCACTGTGCTCCATAGCCAGGCAGTGGAAATCGCACTGTAGTATTGTTGTCAGATATCAAATCCAAACTTCCTGAAAGTGTGAACATTACTTGAGGGTTGTATCAATTCATAAAAGGATGCTGCTTGTGTCTGTAAATACTCTGCTGAGCCATATCAAGATGGTGTTAAACACTGACATTATTTTTTTTTTAACTGAAAAAATAACTGCTACAGTGAAATTTGCTTGGTTTTGATTACAAGTAAACATTTTCCTTTTCCACCCAAATTAATGTTTTAAATTCAATTCTCAGTATTTTCCAAGTAGGCAGCAAATCTGACACTCAGCTGAGGCTGAAATCTTGTGGCTTATGTAGTTACAACTCTCATCCTTAGGTGTTGTGTATTGCTTTCACCGTACAAGGAACCCTGACAGTGCAAAGCAATCTGCCACTACCTGAATAAATTATGATTCTAGCATCTGGCTTTTAAGCATAGTTTTCAACTGCAGCAATGACTTAAGTTCCTGTCAGTATTTTCAAATACTGATAAACCATTAGTGTCTATGAACTTTTGATATCTAATTATAGTAAAAGGAGGTTTAATTCAACTATCTTTATTCACATATGTTAAATGCATGCAAAAATTAAAGTGAACACCAGAATTGGGGGGGATGTGAGGGGGGGAAGCTTTAAAAAGCTGAAAGTTTATTTACCATTTTTTTTTACCCATTTAGTGCCTTGATCTGGGGTTCACCATAATCCTCCAAACCCAACTGCTTCCCAGGCTGTGGTGCCCTCAGGTGCCTCACCCTCGCACCATTCTTTTTTCCCTTTAGTGTAGTGCTCAGATAAGGTTTATTTCTTTTGCCTAACTGCTGTCTGTACTGTGTAGGTAGCATCTTAGCGCTTGTACTGTTTCTCATCAGTTGCATAACGAGAGAATTGAACTCATATTGCAGCATGTTTTGTGTGCAGCTTTTTCTAAATGCTTTGTATGCCTCTTCTGTGAAGTCTCAATTTCTTCCTCCATAATGACTATATTGAGGATTTGCTAAGAGTGCAGTGACAATGCACGTGAAAGAGCTCTCAGTATCTGACTGATGACACTTCAGCAGCTAATTGCTCATAGAATTTTACTTCATGAAATGGTTCATACACCTGTTTCACTCAGTACATTACTTTGGAGATTTACATAGTGAGTGAAGCTTTGCCAAAATGTGTGAGATATATTCTAAAAAAAACCAGAAGTATAATTGAGATTTGTAAGGGATTTGCTCTGAGTGGTTCATTTTTTCTCTCACCTGTAAACTTTGAGTAGTAGATATTACTGACAGAAAGTGTATATGGAATTTCTAAAGTTTTTACATTATTTTACTTCATTTGTCATTCTGAAAGATACTTCTTGTTTTTGCTGAAAATGACAGATGAAGCGACGTATTTTAAAAAAATCATTGAATTATTGTGAAAACTTGTGAGATTATGGAATGTATTCACTTCCGTTTTTGAAAGGTTCCTGAGGATCAAGTTGGTGAGTTATTTCATAAGTGAAGAAAGGAGAGGATATGTCAAAAAGCAATTCAACAATTCTTCAGGAAATACACACCTGTGAGACATTTTGGTAGTTTTCTATTGATCTCATATAACCTCAAAACAAGGAATTAGGTGTGAAGGGAGTGAACCAAGCGGTAACCAGATGTATCTGAATATGACTTTGTTTAGCTCAGTGGATGTTCCATTTAATCTATGCAACACAGTGTACTCACTTCAGGAATACAGGCACTTTGGGGCAGCAACACTTGGCATAGCTTCATTTTTTACTTCATTGCCATTATTTATCAGAGGAACTTATATTTTGGTTCAGGGTTTGCTAGTCTTTCTACTCTTAGTGTTGTTGCTGGTTGCCACTGGAGATATCATTGGTGGAAATGAGAAAACACTGAGTTTTTGGGTGTAGTGAGAGGAATACAACAAACTTATTTTGCTGTTGTAATCTTCTTACTGTTCTTACTCAAGATTTTTGCCATATCAGGGCTGAGATAACACATGTTCTGTTGTGTTCATCCTTCATTACTGTGTTTATAAAGAGGCCTAGATGTACAGCCAGGTATTCTGCTGAATTGTCAGCAATACACAGACAGTTTGGCATCTGAAGCCACTGATTGACATGGGGTTCATAGAATGGGTTGTGTTGGAAGAGACCTCAAGAATCATCAGGCTCCAGTACCACTGCCACGTGCAGGGCTACCAACCTCCATATCTATTGCTAGACCAGGCTGCCCAGGGTCCTGTCCAACCTGGCCTTGAACACCTCCAGGGACAGGGCATCCCCATCCTCTCTGAGCAGCCTGTTCCAGCACCTCACCACTCTCTTGGTAAAGAACTCGACCCTGATATCCAACCTCAGTCTTCCCTCCTTCAGTGTAAAACCACTTACCCCTGACCTGCATTGGCAGGTAGTGTTCTTAGATGCTTCTAAATCAGTGGTTTTCAAGCTAAATACGCTTGAAAATATTGCCCCAAAAGGAGGGCACATCTCAAAGACCTTGTGGTCTGCAGCATCACATATGTGATGTAGGTCAAGTTAACATGGAGAGTGTGGTAGAGAAAATGTGATAGTGAACTGAGGGTAATCACAAATATGCTTAGACATGAAGGGATGACAGGAATGAGGCAGACAATAAGATGTGGTACCCAGCCTGTTCTCATCAGAGTTGTGGATTTCACTTTTTTAGTCTTGATGCCTTTTATATTATGTGTGGAGTGATAACCCCAAGAATAAAACAGATTACGTAGAAGATACAAATAGCACCTAAAAGCATGTGTAACTATAGTTCACCTGTTTGATATTCTTAGTGATTTAGAAAACCTCAGTTTGAATACCTGAACTAATGATACAACAAAGTATCTAAACAAATGTTGAATGAAACGTATAGTGAAACAGAATGGTTTTCCAGTTAGCAGCTCTTCCATCTACTGATTTCTGTATGGGATCATCACGTAACCTCCAGAAATTCATCTGACTTCTCCATGAGTATTCTGTTAGCTCTTTCCATGCCAGTTCTCTTTTCCCTCACCGCAGTAGTTTGCAGGCCTTCAAGCCGTAGCTCTCCAAGGTGAGGAGGGACAGTAGGATCTTCAAAAATTGACTTGGACTGACAGAGGCAATGTCGGTAGCTTGAAACTTGTAATCCTCCCCAAATGTGAATTGTTTTGAAAATTTGAAGGAATTCATTCTTACCCAAAAACTATGAAGGAGAAAAACTGCAGTGTAGGAAGCGTCTAATAGACTCTGCAGTAGCCCAATTCTACAGGAGTTCTACTGCGCCATATGTCAAAGTTACTATTTTGTAATGGACTGAAGGAAATGTCTTCGTACCTCTGTATTTAGTGAAGGTTGTATGAGACTTGGAGCATAGCGAAGATGTTAAGTGAGCTGAAATAGTATTTTTGTGCCTCTACCCTCCCACTCTTCTTTCCCTTCTTCCTCTCTCCTTTTCTGTCTCTCCACTGCCTGGCCTGTTTCTTTTTTTTCCTTCCAACTCTATATGATGTACTGGTATATCAGAAATTTTTTTGATTTTTCTGGCTAGTTTGCTGAAGACTGTCAAATTCTTGAGTATCTCAGTCACTTCTGTGGTAGAAAGCCTAGTGTCTTTCCAGTGAACACAGTGAATGAGCTCTAGTGATTCTTTCCTATTTTTATGTACTTCATAATGAATGTTTTTATGTACTTATTGATGGCTCATCAAATAGGCAGATGGATGTTTTCTGTTTTGAGAAATTGTATTGTTTTTCACAGGTGAAAGTTCAGAAGTCCTCATGTGTTGTCATCTTTGAGTTTGTGTTTCCCCATCTGTTGAGGGCTCAGAAATTGAGAAGTGAAATAGGTTTAGTAGTGTACTTTTATCCTTCTTTTTTTTTTCCTTTTGTATATGAAATGAGGCATGGTAGAGAACAGTACAGGATCTTTATGTAAAGGGTTGGACTTGATCTCTAGAGGTCCCTATATTTCTGTGATTCTGTGAGACTCCTGTTAGTAGCTGCTGTTATGTCCTCATTGTAACTTATATTACTTCCTACTTTTTCATGCTAATATGCAGCATGATTTCTCTGTGGTTGTGATGGCCTCAGAGTCTAGAATTGGAAGTCTTTTCTTGTGCCAATAACTTTATTATTTTTACTACCATAACGGCGGTGCCATATTTTTTATTTGCAGCTCCTTTTTTTTAAAAAAAAAAAAAAAAAGAGTTGTTTGAAATGATAAGTGGGTTTAACTTGCATAAGTTCTTCCCTTTCTTGAAGGCTGGAAGGCCTCTTACAGTCTGCACGAATCAGTGAGGGAGGCAGAAGTACATCCCAGAACTTCACACTGGTTTCACTTAATTCAAGAACAGGCATAGTTGAATGTACAATGTAATCTAACAAAAAGGCTTTTACAAATGTTCTTGTCCTTCAAAGTAAGTTTAATTGAATATTAAATCCCTTTCAAAGATGGATTTGGGAAATTGTGATGTGATTGCCAGTTTTTCGCATAAGAGCATTGGTTGTCTAGTAGCTCGTCCTCTGGTATTTTTATCAGGAACGCACATTTTATGTGAGTGTGGTTTTAAATTTACTCTCAATGTCTTTGAGAACATATAGATGAAACTAAGCAAATTCTGTTTAAGAGATATGCTCAGCATAGCCTGAGCTTGTTGCAAAGTAAGCGTGCCTGCTTTTTGAGAGACTCCTTTGTTTTCTGGAGTTAAAAATGAATATAACGCGTTACTTTTTAAATGTTCTTACCAATCCCGTTATTCTTTCTGTGCATTTTACAAATAGGATGTGATGTTTTGAGTATGCTTCAGGCTTCAGTAGTTTGTATAATGTTCTATTTTCTGCAGCAAAAGCATGTCAAGGTGATCTCTGTGGGTGGTTAATATTTTCCGGAGTTTGTTCTTCAACCATGAAAATATGCAAAGCTGGAGAGCTTGGTGGTATGTCATAAATTTAGATATAAAATATATATATATTGCAATTTTATCTTCATTAAAGATAACAGAAAAAGTCACAAGTGTAGCAGTAAATACTGTTTGTTCGTGGGTCAGTGCATCATTTGTCACTTCTGACTTGTGTTTGTGCTTGTACTAGTGAGCAGTTCTTGCCATAGCTTTATATTGTAGTTTTATGACAGTATGGTGTAGAAATATCACATAAATAGTGCTTAAATGCAATATTTTAAAACAGGATGTTCAAAATCATAATAGATCATAGACTTGGACATCTATCAGAATTATCGTGTGTTTGCATTTTAGCAAAAATACTCTTGATATGTTTGAAAGTTTTTAGGAGTTCTTTTGTTTATTTTCTAATGTAAGCACCTGTAAAAACAATTGTGCAAAGCAAAAACAGTATGTATATAGAAAATAAGTGTGTAAACATTGTAACAAAGTATTTGAATAAGGAAGAGTTGTTAAAGAACTGGTAATTAGAAAACTGGAAAGAGTAAAAGATGAACTTAATCAGTGAAAGCTTTCTTTTCTTACAGTAGTAAAAAGAAAAAAAAATGGTAGTTCAAATCCCCACTACGTCTATATACATAAGTGAATTTGATTTATTAAATAAATAT
>PPHD01029615.1:0-10561 GCA_002909625.1 Bambusicola thoracicus
TAATTTTTAATCAGAATAGTGATTAACATCTGCTTCAGAATCTTTTGAACTGAGATGGTAATTTCTATTTTAAACTCTGATTTATTAATTTTTGCACTTTTTGTTGAGTCTCAGTGTGGCTATATTTTGATTAGTAATAAGATATGTGACAAGCAATTGTATGAACTGCAAGATCTCAGATTTAAGGACAAAGAATTCAATTTCTGGGACATATTTCTGTTTAGCAGAAGTCTCTGAGTTACTCAAACATTTAGGAATTCCATCTATGATTTCTGTTGCATATTCTGCAACAGATTATTTTGAAATCACTGGAACTGGAAGAAATGAATTTATGGAAATGGTACAGATAAATCAGTTAAACTTCATAAAAATTTCTACTTAAACCACTAGTTATCAGCGAAGAGAATGTTAAGCTTACATCCCAAACTATACCAAGCAAAAGGAAAAAAATATTTTCTAGATTGTCAAAGGAATTGCAGTGCAAATCCCATTTCTGAGTGAGAAAAAGTGAATTCAAAATAGAAAAAATAATACAATTAAATGGAATCAGACGCTTCTGTATTAGAGCAGAACTCTGATGTCATCCTTGGTGTCTCTCTACTTTATTATAAAGTCTATTTGTGCTCTTAGCAAAATTTTACATGAGTAGGTGAGCATAAGTAATTAAGCTAGACCCCACAAGATTATTAATAATCCAGTATTCATTTGGTTTTATTTCTAAAATGGAATTCCTGAATTTTGTATGTTTATTCAAATGTTAACTTTTATAACTGTTTTTCAGTATATAGTTTGCACTGTGTTTTTTGGATGTACACGTGCAGGAAAGCCATTTGTGAAGCATAGCAAAAAGATTTTATTTCAATACACCAAAAAAAAAAAAAAAAAAAAAAAAAAAAAAAAAAAAAAAAAAAAAAAAAAAAAAAAAAAAAAAAAAAAAAAAAAGAGAGAGAAAAAGTAAAAAGAAAAGAAAAAGAAAAAGAAAAAAGAAAAAAAGAAAAAGGCAGCACAGAACCCTGTGACATAATTTTCTCCACAGATACAATACCTAAACTATTTAATGGGTCAGTCACAAATCTAAAATATCTTAGGGAGCGCTGTTTTCACTTACAGCCCTACTTGGAGTTCTATATTTCTGTTATTATAGTAAAAACTGGTAAAAGGAAAACAATAATCAAACATTTGAAAATACTAAGAAACAACAATTTTACTCAATAGCATTTTAAATAGGAATTGTTTAGACCATCTTCTATCAACTTGTAATCATGGAGAGTGAGCAACATATTTTCATCCAAGACGAAGGCGAAAGGAAGGATGCTCAAGAATCAGGATTTTGGTAAGATGTTGTTTTGATATACCAGGATGTCAGAAAAATGTATAAGACTAGATGGCTCTTCCATTTGACGAAACTGAGTGCAGAGGCTGGAAGTCAGTTCATGGACTTGATTTCTAGCTGGCATACCTAAAAGTGTTTCAGGACATAAAAGAAAGAGAAAGAATAGGCTTCTTGAGGGCAACACTTTAAAAGGCATAGATGATCTCTGCCCTAAGAAAGACAGAAGACTACACATGAAGGAATACAAAGGAGACTTTTGTTGAAATATTTTCTGCTGTTAAATGCAAAGAATATCCATTTTTTTTTGCCTCATCTTGCCCAGTATTGCTCATTTACAGGCAAAATATATGGTCTATGATTTATTTATTATAGAATTCTAATATGTCTGTTTTTTTTTCAGGAGTTCATACTTCATATAGAAATTATTTAGTACAAGAAACAAGACAAATTATACTAAGTTTATGATTCGCTGATGTTTTCCATTTTTATTTTTTTGTTGTTGACATTCTAGGGTGTTTTTGTTTGTTTGTTTGTTTGTTTAGTTTTTAGTACTTATCTAATCTGCAAACAGTTCTTTTTCCAGTGGCAAAGACAGCCCACCTACTGAAAGATAAAGCTGATGCAGTCTGTGTCTTCAACTGAGCTCTAAAATTTAAATATATTCAGTTAGTAAAGAATGATAAAATCATTCTAATGCAAGTAAGATACTCTGGATTGCTATGTACAAGTGATCAAGTCCCCAGCTGTCACTGTTTCAAAGGAATCTACAGCATGCCTATCTTCCCTAAGTTTTTGCAAACATTCTTGACTATTAGTTATCTCTACTGTAGGAGAAGATGGTTTACAATCTGCATATTTATGAATTTATTTAAATTCATTTTTTATCTTTTACATGCTTAAGTATGAACTAGCTCAACAAATCCGTACACATAACATGGACTGCATGGTTTATATCTTGATGTTACAAATAAGGATGAAGAGAAGGAAGAGTGGGGTCAACTAAAATATAAGTGGAAAAGAAGAAAGAACAGTAGCATATGGGAAAATAAATGATGAGAGCTTGATGAAGGTCTGCAAATGACCAGGACAAGAAAGAATACCTCAATTCATTTGATACTTAATTACTTTCTCTTTGCAGTTTCTCCTAAGGAACCTATGGAGGAAGAAGTGGAAGTGAGGACAGAGAGAGGCAAGCAGACTCGCCATAGTTCAAAAGCCTTTGATCATGTGTTCAACATTATATTTAATAACATTCAACATATCATAGAATCATAGAATGGCCTGGGTTGAAAAGGACCACAGTGATCATCTAGTTTCAACCCCCCTGCTTTGTGTAGGGTAGCCAGCTGCCCAGAGTCACATACAGCCTGGCCTTGAATGCCTCCAGGGATGAAGCAAACATTTCACTTGCATTTGTCACATGCAATAGTGCTTAGTTTTGACAGCTATAGCAATATTTCTTGTTGACTAAAGTCAGATTGGAATTAGCATACCAAATAATCAAGTACATTCATACTTAGTATGAATGAATCTCTAACACTTTCAGAATAACAAATAATAATATGTTTCCAGACCAGTTATTCCAAATGTGAGAACAATATTACCTAATAACTCAACATCATATATCTTTGCTACCTGATTTTTGCAAAAGCATTCAGTCATGACAACAATAATGCACATAGACAATTTCAGTAGACAAATTAGCAGCTGATAATGAAAATATTTTTGAGAACTTTCTTATCTATAAGCTCATATGCTGGTAGGTGAAAAGAACACTATTTCTAATATTTGTTTTTCTCAAAGAATTTTTAATTTTGTAATAGAAAATGAGTAAGTTGATTAGAATTTCAGCAAACAGATTTGACAAAACTAGTGAGCGCAACAGATATTAAATGTTTTAGAATTTTATGGCAATTAAGTTTATAGGGGGAAGAATCTAACTGAGGTACTATGTTAACTATACCTAGTAAATTATATAAACATTGTTATGTTTAAGGAAGACTCAAGGAAGATGTATAACTTTAAAAAAAGAAAAGAGAGAGAAAATGTTATTTTTGTATTTCTTTCCCAGACTAATAAGAAACATGACTTAGAATGTATAACAAAGACAGATTTGTTTTTACATATACTTGTTCTCATTTACAATTCCCAGACAGACATAAAGCTCAAAAAATACATTATAAGCTGTTGTGTGATCAACATTTCAGCTGTGCCAAACTTGAGTGATATATCTTTACTAGAACTTTCTTGATGTCTGTTCATTTTAACTATTAAATTTCATTTTGTCATGCAGCTGTAGTACTGGAATATTCATGACGGTAAATTACCAACCTTACAAATCTTGGACTGACGTGGACTATAAAATAAGCCATCCTATCATTAAAAAGGGGCTAGATATTTACTAGAACAAATTCAACTACCACATACTTGATCCTCTGCTTGGAAAGTTTTCCTTTTATTACTTTTCTTCCTATACTGATAATTTGTTAGAGAGAACAGAGTTCAAAAGTCACTGGTCTCATACTTTACTTTTAACATTTGCTTTTAACATTTCAAAATACTATCTTATTATCTCAGAACTGTATTTTTTCAAACTCATATCTAGTCATTTTTGCTAAATAGCATTGATCACAATGGTGTAACTTGGTTCTGTCTCACATCAGTTTTTCACACAAATTGAAATTCTACTCCCCAAAAACCTAAATGATAGAAAAAACATTTCCAATTTTATGTAATTATGTACTTTATATACATTAGAGATGTTCTGATTTTTCTTGTTAATTTCATCCTAACTATATAAAAGAAAATACTAAAACACCAGTGAACTCTGCACAGAAATTTAAAAGAAAGCTGAAGGCACATACTTACTCTCCAAAAAAACAAATTCTAGATAACGTTAGTGAAGAGAAATCCTGTGACAAACAATTGTTTGTGTGTCAAACTATATATATGAGAAATGTATACCCACAGGCAAGACAGTGTCAGCAATGGCACCTGGGGGCAACAATGAATCACAGAGTAAGGAATCTGAAAGAGAGAAAGGCCCGAACTGTGTACTTGTGGCTTGGAGACAGCAGTCAGCCAACGGTAGAATTATATTGAATTCCTTTTCACAAGGGAAAAAGGATAAAAGACACTGCAGCAGCTCTCCCTGAAGAATCCATGATAACAGAGCGAAAAAGCCAGAAGAAAGAAAAAAGATGTCTTTCAACAATACTCAACACATTTGTGCGTGTGTTAATATACAGAGCTCAGGCTATCAGTGGTGTGACTCTTCTGGTGAGCCTAATTATTCTTTCTGAAAGAATATGTAAAAATTGAAATGTTTTGGGGAACGTTCTTTTTAGAATCATAGAAACCTCAGAGTTGGAAGGGACTTTTAAAGGTCATCTAATCCAACTCCCCTGGAATGAACAGACATCCACAACCCCATCCATCCTGACCTTGAATGTTTCCAGGTACAGGGCATGCACCACATCTCTGAGCAACTTCTTTCAGTGCCTCAACAACCTCACTGCGAAAGACTTTATCCTTAGGTTTAACCTAAGACCTCCAAGATCATCCAGTCCAACCATCTGCCTATCACCAGTATTTCCCCACTACACCATGTAACCTTAATACAACATCTAGACATTTCTTGAACACCTTACAGGGTGGTGACTCAACCACATCCCTGGGCAGCCTGTTCCAGCACCTGACTACTCTTTTGGATAAGAAATTTTTCCTAACATCCAACTCAAATCTCCCTTGGTGCAACTTGAAGTCATTCCCTCTAGTCCTATCACTAGCTACGTGGGAGAAGAGGCCAACACCCTTCTCATTACAACCTCTCTTCAGATGGTTGTAGAGAGTGATAAGGTCTCTCCTGAGCCTCCTCTTCTCCAGACTAAAGAATGCCAGTTCCCTCAGCTGCTCCTCAGAAAACTTGTGCTTCAGAACCCTCACCAACTTCATTGCCTTTCTCTGGACACGCTCCAGAGCCTTGATGTCTTTCTTGTTGTGAGATGCCCTAAACTGAACACAGTTACTTGAGTTGTGGCTTCACCAGCTCTGGGTACAGAGGGATGATCACTTCCCTGCTCCTGCTGGCAACACTGTTTCTGATACAAGGCAGGATACCATTGACCTTCTTGTCCACCTGGGCACACTGCTGGCTCATGTTCAACTGAGCATCAACCAGATCCCCTAGATCCATTTCTTCCACACGGTCTTCCACCCACTCTGTCCTAAGCCTCTAACATTGCCTGTGGTTGTTGTGGCCAAAGTGCAGGACTTGGTACTTGGTCATGTTGAACTTCATCCCACTGACCTCAGCCCAGCATTCCAGCACAATCAGACTTAATAGGGTGTATCAGGAAAACAAAAACAAAAACAAACAAACAAACAACAACAACAACAACAAAACAACTTTCATTTTGCATCAGCTCTGTTTTAACCTTATCAGAAAGTCAAATCAAAATGCAAGTTTCATTTTAGTGACCTAAAATCAGTGTTTTCAAATATGAGTTTCAAGGCAGTGAAGTAATATGCATTTGACTTCAAAGGTATCATAGCAATAACATTATGATTTCAGTTCTTATATTTCAGAAAACATAATTCATACTAACTTGAGCAATTGTGTTCACTGGTAATAAATATATTTTTTAAAACTATTGTAGAATTTTCTTGGTTTCTCCATTAATAGTGCAACATGATATTCTGAACTGTTACATGTCAGTTACTAAAGAATACTGGATTCTTTAACATTAATATATGAAATAAAATATCTGAATAATAATGTGAATCAAGCAAGTAAAAAATCAAGATGCATCCTGAAGCTCTAGGTGTTCTGGGAAATGTAAGGGTTATTATTTAAGATCATTTATTGTTTGTCTGAATACGTAGTGTTAGACAAAATAAAGAAAAGATAATTTAATTCATTCTGTTTTGGCAATATCTTTCTTTCCTCTGTAAATAGATTTTGATTATCTAGAATTATGCACTTAATGAGAGCAGTTGCAATGGGTGAATTAAAAATTGTATTCGAGTGTTGTGATATTTTTATACAAAAACAGAAAAAAAAAACAAACAAAAAGAGAAAAAAAACACTCAGCTAGCTTGTGATTATTACTACCCCATTGTTCACAAAAACAAAACTAAACAAACAAACAAACTGAAGAAACCCACAAATTTGTCATATCCTATTACAGTAGATAATCTATAAATAGAATTTAAAAATAGTATCTTCCTCAAGGAATTTATAAGTACTACAGCTAAACCGATATATCTCTGTAGCAGAAATGCTAAGTCATGGCCTGAAACAGTGATTGAGCACCTGGTGAGAAGGCAGGGCTAGTCCAGGGGCACTCATGTACATTGAATGTACCTGAATAACCAGAGGGGTGGAACCAGGAACCACCACTTCCCAGATCTCATTGGCAGTGGAGGTAAGAGTATTTGTTGATGCAGGTCACTGTGTATCTGAGGCCTTCCAGTGGTAAGCAGCTTTTTTTCTTCATGTCCCTGACTGCTGCATTTGGGCTTGTTCTCATTTGCTGTAGTTGAAGACTTTGTTACCCCTCTATTATCATGGTACTTTCCATCCCATTACAGTGTAATATTCTTTAATAAACAGTGTACTCTGATAACCATAGAATCGCTCAGGTTTGAAAAGACCTGAAAGATCATCGAGTCCAGCCACGACATAACCATACTACCCTAACTAACATCTCTCCACTAAATCATGTCCCTGAGCACCACATCCAGACATTTCTAAGCACATCCACTAATGGTGACTCAACCACCTCCCTGGGGAGCCTATGCCAGTGCTTAACAACCCTTTCTGAAAAGAAGTGTTTCCTGATATCCAACCTGTGGTGCAACTTAAGGCCATTTCCCCTTGTCCTGTCACCTACCCATGAGAAGAGATCAACCCCGCTCTCTCTGTAAGCACCTTTCAGATATTGGAAAAGAGCAATAAGGTCTCCCCTCAGTCTTCTTTCCCCAGACTAAAAAGCCCCAGTTCCTTCAGTCTCTCCTTGTAGGGTATATTCTCCAAGCCCTTCACCAGCCTTGATGCCCTTCTTTGGAAGGCAAAATGCCATTCATTAGATAGGCAACCATCGCAACATAGTCATTATCAATCTCTTTAAGGATTTCCTTTTCTTTCTGTGGGATCAATAATGTGAAGTATTTTCAAATGTGGTTACTGTGGAAGAATAATGAGTTCTGGGGATTGTAAGGAGCATGAGTGGAACTGGTATTGTGGACATGTTCATGGAAGTTACTGTTTTGATAGAAAGTAAGAATTAATTGGATAAAGGAAAACCAGAGAAGAGAACCTTAAAACTGACTATTTCCATTTCTTTTTAAGATGCAAAACAAAGGAGGAAAAAGCAGATTCAGCAAACAAGCTGAAGGAAATAGCTAACATGGAAAGAGAACAAAATTAGAAAATGATATTTATGGAACACAAATGTCTGTTGCTAAAACAAACTGCCTTTCCAAGAAAAGGATATAGCTGTAGCAAATATCAGTGAATGTCAGTATTTATGGCAGTTCTAACTTTCTGATACAGAAACTAGTTCATAGACTGCCTTGATTGGGCTAAAGTGGATAAGAATAATTCATCAAAGGTTAAAAGGAAACTACTACAGATACTGTATGAGGAGATAGATTAGAGTGTAGTTGAAGGCAAATGGAATTAAAGATGTTTTTTTCATTATTTTACTGACAAAAAAAAAAAACATATTGAATAATAAAAGAAATTTATAAGAGTTTTATGTGTTATTATGCTCAGTGATGTTCCCACCTTTACTTGCTTAAAAAAACCTTTTCTTGAAGTCCTTCCTATCCCTTTGGGTCATATAAACTTATTGTAATGTAGAACTGGACAAATAAGTAATTTGGATGCAGACCCATCTGGATCACAAGCTGCAAACACATGGCATTTGTAATCAGGAGAACCTCATTTATTTGTGCCAGGGCATAATTCTTTGTTGTACTTTCAGAGTTTTTCATTGGCATACAATGGAAAGATGCCAAAACCAATATCTATATGAGAATTATTTTTTTATTTTTTCTCATAACAGTACTTGAGAGAGATTACAAAAAAGCAGAAGAGACAAGTCAACTGGCTTTAGGTTAAATTACACAAGGAAAGCAAGGAGAAAGAATGAACATTCTATCACATTTCACTGAACTTCAAATCTTCACAGAAAATTCCAATCTACAAAAAATTATCATCAGAAAATTCACTGATCATGTACCATGACATTACTGATGACTGCTGATAGCCTTCTAGACGTTAACTGCTTCATAGATGCAAATGTCTACACAACAATTTCATGTGCTATCAACCTAATTTAGTCGAGAGGCTTGAAGAGAATTTGAATGGTAACTGAGTTAAGCTGCTTCCTTATAAATACTCATAGCTCTCTGCATTGTTTGCTTTAATTTGTCATTTCTCACTTTTGAAATAATATTGACTTGAATGTTCAGTGCTGTTTTGACTTGGACTCATGAAGACTAAGTGTGCTTTTCTGTAGTTACCTTTTTGTTCTGTCTAGAAGTCCCCATTCTGTTCTGTGGTTTTAAATGCAAATATGATATTAACTTGTTCTTTTTATATATATGTTTATTTTTGTATGTATATATTTTGGAGGTGGGGGGAAGCTATCTTTTCATTTAGCCATCATGAATGCATATTACATGAAAATGAACAAGATGTATAACTAGGGCCATATTTTTTACCTGGTTAAAAATGATAATATTAATACATTAGTCCTATGGTCTTCTCTACATTGCTCACATGCATGTATTTGTCAGTTAAGTTGTCATCTTTTGACAGTGAAATAAGTCAAGAAGTTTAATGTAAGGGATTCAGGAAGTAATCATACAGTTTCAAAGGGTTTGCACATTTTTTTATTTGCTCTTAAAGCAGGTCACAGTGAAAATTTAAGAATATATGATAACAAAATATCTAGAGGATATGATAAGTTCAAAAAGATCCCATATTTGCAGATGTTATTCTAGGCTCTACTAGGTGATGTTTAATCTGGTGGTATAACAGTTTGTAGTTTTAGTCTACAATGTGGCTTTACTGATATATGTTTAATATTTCATGTTTGTTTTATTGGTTATTTTTTTGTTTGTTTGAATTTGTCTTCAGTGGAAGATAAATTCAAACTCCTAAAAGATTATCTTGCATTTGATTTATATTTCTTAACAACATCATGCGTACTACATATGTTATAGGAAACATTTTAAAGAAGACAGATATGCAAGGGAACTTCATGTATTTTGAATAAAAGTTTAAATGTATTGTTTCAATTTCTATGTTTTTATAATCACTTCACCAACATGCACATGCCACTGGCAGCTTACTTATTTAAAAAAAAACTGGCTTTCAATAATTTAATAAAAAGACAAAGGATATGTTTGCACAGTGCCAGAGGTGCCTTAGCCTCAGTAATGTTAAGTACAGGCTTGGCACTTACAATTCTGTAACTTTTCACCTAAGCTGCTGCAGTGGTGTTTCCGAAGCCTGTGTAGCTGTATTCTCACATTGTTATTCTGGTGTTGTTGGTCTTGGGATACACACCTCCAGAACCTTAATCTTCATCATTGCCACCTACTGAAGTGGAAGGACCTCCACAAGAGTGTTCCCTTATCTGGGTCTCTTTTCTCTCATCATCAGTCTTCCATGTTGACAAGGGTCGTTTTCCTTTCTTTTCTCCATGGTAACCTTTACAGTTACACGTGAGTTATGCCATCATCTACACACTCTGGTTACATTGACATATGTGAACCTGTCTCAACATTGTTTCTGCAACAACAATATATTTTGTTAGAATATCTCAATTTCACAAATAAGAGGAGAAGATGGAAAGCTTCAGTATGTTCATTCTGTTTTTCAGCAGTCCCTCAACACATTTCATAATAGGCTAGTCACAGAATCACAGAATGGCCTGGTTTGGAAGGGACCTCAAGGATCATGAGTCTCCAACCCTCCTGCCAGGCAGGGCCACCAACCTCCCCATTTACTAGACCAGGTTGCCCAGGGCCTCATCCAACCTGGCCTTGAACACCTCCAGGGACAGGGCATCCACAACCTCTCGGGGCAGCCCGTTCCAGGACCTCAGCACTCTGCTGGTAAAGAACTTCCCCCTAACATTTGATCTAAATCTTCCCTCTTTCAACTTAAAACCATTCCCCCTTGTCCTGCTGTTATCGACCCTTTCAAAGAGT
>PPHD01029616.1:0-10561 GCA_002909625.1 Bambusicola thoracicus
GGCCCTATGCTCCCACAGCCCAGGGAGTGGGAGGGAGCAGCAGCAGTGTGTCAGTGCTAACATCTCCCCGTGCTCCTCACCCACAGGAGAAGTGCCATCAGTACTGGCCTGCAGAGCGCTCTGCCCGTTACCAGTACTTTGTGGTGGACCCCATGGCAGAGTACAACATGCCACAGTACATCCTCCGGGAGTTCAAAGTCACAGATGCCAGGGTGAGTGTCCCTTCTGGCTTCCTGTCTCCTATGCTTCTGCCGGCCCTGGGCAGTGAGGGGAGCATGCAGCAGCTCCAGGAGGGACCGGAAAGCAAGGAGTTGCCTAACACTGCAGCAGGAGGGGCCAGTGCCCACACCTGCCGCTGCTCTCACCGCAAGTTCCTTCCTTGCCAGCTGTGTTGGCCCCTGTGAGCAGCTCATCGATCTCTATCAGCACCAGACCCTGCCTTTCCTGGGCTGCACGTATAGGGCAGGGTTTAACATGGGATCCCCTACAGCTGGGCCCAAAATGGGAACAGAATGTTGAACCACAAGGTCCTGAAAAGCTGGTGAGGGGTGCGAGGTGTGCTTGGGCTCACCATGGTCTGTGCACACTCAGCTAGCCTGGGCCAGGGGTCAGGGAGCAGCTCACCAGGGGAGCAAAGCAAGCACCCCTCACCTACAGTTTCCATGTAACAACCCTGTCCCCGCAGGACGGCCAGTCACGGACCATCCGCCAGTTCCAGTTCACAGACTGGCCTGAGCAGGGAGTGCCAAAGACAGGAGAGGGCTTCATCGACTTCATTGGGCAGGTGCACAAGACCAAGGAGCAGTTCGGGCAGGACGGGCCCATCACGGTGCACTGCAGGTGAGTGGGGACAAATCAGCACCCACTTCTGCCTGCAGCAGAGAGCCCATGGAGATATCCCCTTCCTTGCTGAGCCTGGCAGCTGCACGCTGCAAGAGGCAAGCAGGGGATGAGAAGGTGATATCCCTGGATGTCACTGACAGCACTTCTGCCAGATGAGATGAAGGCAGCGCCCTGCTGCTTCTGATGTGAAGTTCCTTAAAAGAATCCTTGGACAGGGCATGGTGCTTGATCCAGAAAGACAGAATCTGTGGTCCCCGTGGGGCTGGGACGGCACTTCTGGCTGGCAGTGTCCCTTTAGCTTCTCTTGGCCCCACTTGGCTGGGAAGGAACGGGGTGGGGGGGGCAGCCCTCACTGAGGCTGGCGGGTCTCTAACTGCACCTCCTGCTCCCTCTGCACAGCGCTGGGGTCGGGCGCACGGGCGTGTTCATCACACTGAGCATCGTGCTGGAGAGGATGCGCTACGAGGGGGTGGTGGACATGTTCCAGACGGTGAAGACCTTGCGGACGCAGCGGCCGGCCATGGTGCAGACAGAGGTGAGTGCCCTGCTGCCCAGAGCCATGGGAGATCGGTGGGAAAAGGGAGGGGAGCCAGCATCTCGGGATGGCATTCCCACATCCCCGCTTCTCACGCTCCTCCCCTCGTTGCCTTGCAGGACCAGTACCAGCTGTGCTACAGAGCGGCACTGGAGTATCTCGGCAGCTTTGACCACTATGCAACGTAACTAGTGCTTTCCTCCAGTCGCGGTGGGGATGTCTAGGAGTGGAGACGGGTCCCTCTGAGCCAGAGCCGCCCATTCCTCAGTCCTTCTGTACAGAGCGAGGCGCTGCCCAGGCAGCAGACCTCGGTGCCAACCAGTTCTGACCACGGCATTTAGGAACTTCGCCCCAGCGCCAAACGAGGGAATCCAACTCCAAAAGCATTTCCAGTCTCTGGCTGCATTTCTGCTCATATGCATCTCTCGCCCTCTCTCACGCGACTGCATTTCACAGCGAGGCTTTAGGTGGGTGGAATGGGATCTTTTTTTTTAAACATGTAAAATAGTTCCTAGTGGTTTTTATAATCTCCTCTCTTCTTATTTTTTATTGTTTTGCAAGTCTTAATGTTTTGCTGAGGCAGAACTGAACCCGCCAAACTTTGGGGAGTTGGGTTTGTTTGGTTGTTTGTTTTTTTTTTCCATTTCCTTTTGCTTTAACATTTTTTACTGCCCTATGTTTATCTCAGCTCAGTCACTGCTGGTTCTGCCCATTTTAGTGCAGCTTCCTTGGTAATTTGCAGCAGCTGGCTTGTGGTTCCTGCCCGGCTCCATTCCCCTTAGGCTGCTTTTTAATTCTCTGTAGGATATGAAATTTCATGGAACTGGACCTAAGCTACCAATTATTTTTTTAGCCTTTCCCTTCCCCCATTATTTCCTGAGTAGGTTTGGGAGGGCATGTAGGGTCGCTGGAGAGGCGGTCCCATTTGTCAGCTGGAAACTGTTCGGTCCTATTACGATGCGTGTTAAACCAATCCAGTGACCGCGTGTATTGGCAGATCCCGATACGACGTGAGTTGTCATCACCTTGTTTGCGAGAGACCCGAAATCCTGGGCTCCTGGCCTGGGAGCCTCTTTTTGTGTCTCGCTGGGAAGGGGGCAGGAGAAGCCAGCAGGTCCCACACTTCCCCAGGGATGGGCTATAGAAGCGAGACACGGCCCTTTCTGTTAGTCCCGCGGTTCTGTGCGTGCAAACGCCATCCTGGCACCTCTCACCAATGAAGTGCATTGGAGCATTTTACAAGGAGCACAACCCCGGTCGTTCCCAGAGCGGAGCCAAGCAGGCTCTCTTTGGAGGCAGGGTATTGCAGGGAAGGGGAGGGGGAGCACACATGGCTTCAGAGGTTGGGTGTTTCTATAATTTCTGCTATCCTGCAAATGTTAAAAGTCATTAGAATATTGTACTTTCCACTACTTCAGGACGTTCTAATGAACCAATGTGGCAAGACTACTGGACTTAATTTAATGGTACTATATATTAATACTCCTTATTATATCACGCTTGCACTAAAGACAGAGTGAGCAGCCCTCTTTCGAGTGCATTGAGTTATGAATAAAGGTGGTGGAAGGGTATCTAATTGTATTATCACATGTATTCCGAATGTTAAGAATCCAAGCTACGTTGAAATCAGCAATCCAGGGTTGGTAATGTTGGAGGACACATTCATTTTTACCTTGTGGATGCATAGTGCTGTAGGGGTCACTGTTGTATACAGTCTGTTTTCTATTTGTTAATAAAAAAAAAAAAAATCTACAGCATCATTGCATAATTCTTGATGTTAATAAATTTGAATAATCGGGTTTCATACAAGCTGGCTTTGCTGTCTGTTTCTTCAGCAATAAGCAGAAGCGATAAGAGTCCCTCTGTGATGCATGGGCACACTCCCCAGCCTGGTGCCAGAGAGGCCCTTTCCACAGGCACGTTGCAGCCGTGGGTGCCCTGCACTTCCCACAGGGCCCCTGTGCCAGCAGAGAGCTTGGGGACCTTCTGTGACAACGCTGCAGTAATGCCATTCTGCAGTACTGAGCACAGTTGCTTATGCAAAGTACTGCTGAGCGGTAAAACCACTGCGTGGGCCCTGCCTGCAGAGCAGCACTGGAGAACGCTCAGGTGTCAAACCACTTCAGGCATGCTTTGTGTGGCTGTGCCTGCTCTATGTAGGACTGTCAGCCAACATCTCCCCCTCACCCACCTGGTGCAAACCCTATGCTTCCCACAGGGGTGACCTGAGGCTGGAAGAGCCCTCCCCTCCCTCTGCTGTGTGGCGGCTCCACTCGAGGACGTGGATCTGAGGGCAAAGCAAACTTTTGTCCTTGTAATGCAAAGCAGCACGTGCACAGGCCTGTGTGCACAGACACGTCAGCGCCACTGGCGTTGGGGAGTTTTGCTTTGCATTGCTGCCAAGGCCCTGGATGGCAGTGCTACGTGGCTGAGCACACACCTGCTCACCTGTGGGTGCATTTGGGAAGGAGGACACTATGCTAACTGTTGTGTTTTAGGAAGCCAGTCAGTTGGAAAGCAGGTAGCAAGCACCCACCTGTGCTGCAACAAGTATGCTTTGGCTGTGCATCTGAACTACAGCTGATGATGCTTTCACCACATTATTGTGCTGCTCACTGAGCACTGACTGAGCAATGCCACATGCACAACATGAACCATTGGTCCATGGATGGTTTCCAATGCTGCTACTGCTGTCACTGGAAACACCAGCTGCCAGGAAACCTCTGTAAGTGCACACGTATCCTGTAAGAACATTTTGGGCTTCTCTCCCCTTTGGATAGCTTGTTCTTAGTCCAAACCTTTCACAACCAGCCGAGGGAAAACACAGCGGCACAGAACACTCCCAATTCACCTGCACTGCAGGCTCCACTTCTCTGCTTGCCACAAGTGAGGTGTCTTTTTGGCAGGCAGTGCTGATGGCATGGGTAGAAAGAGAAGCAGCAGACAAAGAATCATCATCTCAGCATGGACTGTACTGGGAACAAACACAGCACTTTGAAAGCACTTACTCTTTTAGCACTTACTTCCATTTATGTCAGCATATCTCACAAAAAAAGGGGAAAAAATAAACGACTATAATCACATACCCCTGACAGACAATGATGCTCACCCTCAGGCCAGCGCAATGGCTGTTGCTGTACTCCAGGCAGACGAGCCATGCTGTCTGTGCCCAGTGCTTGGCACTGCCGTTCTCAGCTCTCCCTGGCCAAAAAGAATTTAATCTGGCTGGCAGATTTGTCCCATTTTCTTCAGTACCACTTTGAGGTCACTCCCTCTGATAACGGCCCGACTCCATCACGCATGAGAGCTATGCAAGCCCTCTTGAGGCTTGACTCGCGCTGCCAAATAATACACCGCTCCAAAATTTGCCTTTGGGGACTGTTTTTTTCTTAATTTGTTTGTTTTCAAGGGCAAAACAGTTCCAAAATAAGGAAAAGCAGCAGCTGGACCACCAAGCAAAGCCATGCTTATCCGTGTGGCAGCTCGGCAACTTCTTCCCCCACAGTCCTGGCTTCTCTTGCTCTGGGCAACGCTGCCATTTTGAGCTGTAAAGTTTCTGGCTTCCCAGTGAGGTACTTTCTTCACTTTCTTCTCTTTCTCCTCGTTCTGACCTGGTTCACATCTGAGAGCAGGGAAAATTCTGAAGCCACCAATTAAAGTTGATTGCGCCCGTAAGCGAGACACCCAAGGGAGTACTATGAGGAGAAACACGCAGCAGGCCCACGATTGTGGTCTCCGAGGACAGCTGAGTCCGCTCGCGTGGCCGTGCTGCAGGCCGCGGGATGGGCATGGGGAGCGGGCCCGGCACGCCCGCCTCGAGTAGGCCGCGGCCCCCCTAGCAACCGCCCCCTAGCGACAGCCTCCAGCCCGGCCCGCGGCCGCCCACCGTCCGCCTAGCAACCGCCCCTCTCCCGGCCTCCTGATTCGCTGGCCCGCCCCGACCGGACGTCGAATTCCTATTGGCCGCGGAAGAGAGAACGGGCAGCGATTGGCCGCGGAACCGGAGGCGGGGCGGCAGGGCGGTGGGTAGGAGGCGTGGCCTGGAGGCAGGGCGGGGCTCGGGCGGCGGGGAACGGCCGCGGTGGCGTCGGCGGCGGCCTGCGGGAGTCACCGGGCGCGGAGTGCGGAGGGATACGGCGGCGTGGCGGAGAGCCAGGGGGAGGGCGGAAGAGGCGAAGAAGCGGGACGCGGAGCTGACGTGAGCGTGCCGGGCGCGGACTCGCAGCCCTCCGCGTCGGGACCGGTCCGGCCCGGCCGGGGCTGGGGGGAGGGGCGTGAAGCGGCGCAGCTCTGCGCCGCGAGGAGGAAGGAGCCCCTGACGGGCGGGTGCGCTCCGCCAATGGAGAGGCAGAGCCGGTGCGGACCCGGCGGCGATTGGCCAGCGGGAGGAGGCGGGGCGTGCGCGCGAGCGGCGGGGCGGGGCCTCGCGGGGTGTGGGGGAGTGCGCGCCGTGACCACGCCCCCTTCCCCCCCCAACCCCTTCCTCCGTGCAGCGGCGGCCCGGCACCATGGCCTCGGAGCTGGAGAGCCTCAACCCCAGCGCGCGCATCATGACCTTCCGCCCCACTATGGAGCAGTTCCGGGACTTCAGCCGCTACATCGCTTACGTGGAGGCGCAGGGAGCGCACCGCGCCGGACTGGCCAAGGTGCGTCGGGGCGAAGCGGGCCCTGAGGGGTGCGGGGGCCGCGCTTTGTGTGGCGGGGGAGGGAGGGCCAGGCCGGGCCGTGACGTGACCTCGTCCCGGTGTCTCGCCCCCAGATCGTGCCCCCCAAGGAGTGGAAGCCGCGGAAGTGCTACGACGACATCGACGAGCTGGTGATCCCCGCGCCCATCCAGCAGGTGGTGACCGGGCAGTCCGGGCTCTTCACGCAGTACAACATCCAGAAGAAGGCCATGACGGTGCGCGAGTTCCGCCGGATCGCCAACAGCGACAAGTAGGCGCGGGCCGGGCTGCGGGGAGCGCTGCTGTGCCCCTGGGGCAGCACGGTGACGCTGCGAGCCGCTGCTTGGGGTGGTGTGTGTCATTGTCTGGGAGGCCTGCGTGAGTTCCATGCCGAGTTTGATCCCTCCGTTCTGCCTGAAGAGGCTGTGCTCTTTGTTTAGTGTGTGTAGAGCAGCAGCGGACATAACAAGCAAACGTCTCGTTGGTGAACTCAGTTTTCGCTAGCAGCGTGTGGGGAAATGGGGCTGTTAAAACTTGGTGTTTGTTTTTGTCTTCTCCTTTCAAACACGTCCTCCTTCACCGAGTAGCAGCAGTAGAAAGGGAAATTGTTCTGAGCTGAGGGAAGTGTGCTAACCAAAACTGAAAGTAGGCTGGGAGTTGGGGAGAGGCATTTTCCTTCTCTTCCTTTGTTCCCGAGTCCCTCAGGATCGGAGCTGTGGCTGCTGTTCAGGGGATGGAGGGCTCTGTGGTGCCTTTGCTGTTCTTGTTGTGTCTTTTTTTGGTTTTATTCACTGGTGGAGAACCTTGTTTTAAGCTCAAGTACCAACCCTGAGTCTTTGTTGGTGTTTTTAAGGTACTGCACACCCCGCTACACAGACTTCGAAGACCTTGAACGAAAGTACTGGAAGAACCTTACGTTCAATGCCCCCATCTATGGTGCTGATGTTAATGGCACGCTTTATGACAAGGTAAGCACTGTTTTGGTTTTCAAGTAGCACTTATCCTTATATGTGTTGTACTGCCTTCTATAAAGGCCAACACAGCATTTGGCTAGCTGTCAGAAAGAGTTAGTGACAGTAACACTTTCCATGTAAATCAGGTAGTTAAAGAAAGCTTCTAGAGGTAATGTTCTGGGGCACCACTGTGAGCACTGTTCATACTTCAGTGGCTCTGGGCAGCCTGGTCTGGTGGTTGGCAACCCTGCCCGTGGCAGGGAGGTTGAAACTATATGATCATTATGGTCTTTTTCAACCCAGGCCATTCTATGATTCAGTGTAGTACAGCTTAATTCTTAAATGCAAGATCCACTCTCATGCTCTTATGGTGTTTTATCCTGATAAGTGTTAAGCAGTGAACATGCAGTGCTTCGGTATACTCTAGTGCTTTTATTTATATATGGCAGTTCTGTAGTCACTCTGCATTAGTTAGCATGCTAAACATTTGCAAAGGTTACACAGTCTGGTTGCTGGCCTCCTGAATTGTAACTTGCTCCTTTTTAAAAGATGTTTGGGATGAACAGTGTTCTTCTTCTTGAGGTTTTGGTCTGCTGTCAGCTCAGGCTTGCACTATTGTTCTGCACTGTGTGAAGTCTGTAACTTTGAGACTGCTTTTCCTCCTAATCCTCTCTGTATTGCCTGGTTACTTCTTCTACTGTCTGGTAGAGAATCAGTATGTGAGGTAACATGGTGGGGAAGCTTGGGGTAGGTGAACCAGCTGATAATTTGAGCTGTGTCAGAAAATGACTTGTCGTGGTGTGCCACTTGATCACGAGCGTAACTGATAACTGTCTGTGACTTGTCTTAGTTGTGTGGTTCGGTTCTTCATATTGGTTGTTTAACACCAGACTTGTGTTTTGCAGCACGTGGATGCGTGGAATATTGGCAGATTGAACACAATCCTGGATGTCGTGGAGAATGAGAGCGGCATAACCATTGAAGGAGTGAATACTCCTTACCTCTATTTTGGCATGTGGAAAACTTCATTTGCTTGGCATACTGAGGACATGGATCTCTACAGTATTAATTACCTGCATTTTGGGGAGCCTAAGTCATGGTAAGGCTTTCTATGATAGCTTCTAGATGCACATTTACCACTTTGACACCAATATTTATGGTATTTTTTTCTATGAGAGTTGACAATTACTATCTCTGCAGTGCGGTAATATCTGGTGACAAAAGCGTTAGAAACCTGTGAGGAAACTGAAACCAGTACATGGCCTCAGCAAAATTTGTTTTGTTACCTTCTCGAAAGTCTAATTGATGCAAAGAGCTGTTCAGAATTATAATGTAAGCTGGACACTCTGGTGTGAGAGGGCTGGAACCTGGAAATCTTACTTGTGATTTCCTGAGCTCTACAGTGACCAGGTAGAAGTAATATGCCTGTTGTTTTTAACGAACGTTGAGATTTAGTTACTTATTACAGAGGTAAAAGCAGAGTAGTGGGTTTTGCTGAGTGATTGTCCAGTGTCAGAGCCTTCGTGATGGTTTTTAGTGAGGATTCCTGAATTTTTTTTCTGGTATGAGTTGCATTTGAGGAGTGAATCATTCCCTTCTGTTCACAAGTGAATTTCTCAAACAATTTCAACAATTGTTTCCATGGCAATTTTGTTGGAAACTAGACTTTTTGGCTGCCTTTTAATACAACTTTGAAGTCAGAAATAATAGCTAGCACCATGTGAGCAGCGAGCAGCCCCATGCAGTGGCAATGACATGGGAATAGAAAACAGAGTAGTTGAGTCAATTGAAACCTTTTGGCTGTTGCTTCTTTTACAGTAGTAAGTGGAAAAAGTTAACGCTGCTGATACCTTAATCTGGTTTAGTCAGCAGGTTGTAGCGCTCTGTCCCAGATCAAAAGAAGAAAGTGGTTTTAGTTGCTCTAGCCAAACCAGCCAGGAGTTTCATGGCATATATAAAAAGGTGCGTACAGAGGGAGTCGTAGTACTACCAAACACGATCCAAGTTATGCAGGTGGAGGATATGGCACTGTGCCTGATTTAGTCCCGACTTGGTCTGAGCAGCTGGAAGATATTATTCCATTTTCTGTTTTGCTCTGTGCTTCTTATTCTGGGTGTACTCGTGGTTGTGCTCCTGTAAAATCAGGTCACTGAGTGTTTTTTTTATGTGCCCTGCTGCACAGATCTGCTAACTAAATGAATTGGACTTCTTATTTCCTTGGCTGCTCAGCAGAAGTCCACAGAAGTCGTCTTTCAGTTTTCCTTGAGGAGGGAGGTGAAATTCCTTGATAAAGATTTTTAGCTCTATATCATCAAACTTTGAAAGAGACAGTGTGGAGCTGAGATTCTGTCATGCCAATTGAACTTAATAGACTTCTTCTGATTGCAGGTACTCTATCCCTCCAGAGCATGGGAAGCGACTGGAGAGACTTGCCAAAGGTAACTATGCCATTCTTTTATGTCCCATCTTGTGCAGACTGTGGGATGTAGAGCCCCTACAGGTTTCAGCTCTTCCAGAGTATGACGTGCCTGTAACATTTGTGAGTGCACAAGCTGGCATGACTGAACTGATAATTTCTTTCAGGATATGGGTGGGATTATTTGTTTTCAGTGTACACTCAAGAAAAACGTCACATTACAAATCATGCAATTGTGGACTGTAAAAGTTTTAATGAGAAAATCCTTAACTATTGATTGTTAGATCTGGAAGGTTTTATCCAAGGGCAGATCCTTCTGCATGTGGTCTTTCTTATTGTCTTTCAAATGGGATATGGTACAGGCATCTCCTTTTTCACCAGAGTGCACTCGTGTCCTCCTCATAAGTTGGCCCATACTTCTAGGCCTAGGGATAAGGCTCTTCAGACAGTGAACTTAACCTAAAAACTACTGAAAAATAAGTCCAGTTCACAGTACAGAATGGTAACATCGTAACTCTCCTTTATTTCAAACAGGATTCTTTCCAGGAAGCGCCCAGAGCTGCGAAGCATTTCTCCGTCACAAGATGACCTTGATTTCTCCATCAATCCTGAAGAAATATGGCATCCCATTTGATAAGGTGTAGTAAGAAAGTAATTGCAGTTACGCTAGCTCAGTCAAAAGGTTCACTCGTCCCTGTCTCGTCTCTACCAGCAGCCACCAGCGGGTGCTTAGAGAGGAAAATAGGAGTAGGAAGGCCACATAGCAATGCTTTTCCATTGTACCTTTGGTTATGGAGCAGTTGGGATGTAGAGGAGGCTGAGAGAAATTACACACAGTGTTTTGTGTTAAACTTCACTGCTTAGCTGCATATTCATCAAAGAGAATTTTTTTAAAGACTTGTTCCCTGCCTTTTTTTTCTCCGTGTTCTGCCTCCTCCAAGTATGACTTGTTTCCCATTTACTTTTTTTCATGGCATTTGTAATTTTAGTATTCTTTCTTAAGCTGATAATCTGCTGCCTCTGCTTCCCCCTTCTCACCACGCAGTTGTCTTTCAGGCCTCATTCAGAAACCCTGTAAGATCTATGGGGACTGCTGTAGGGCTGTGTGGAACTTCTCTAGGCAGCAGAGACGTGCAGGGGAGCTGACTGA
>PPHD01029617.1:0-10561 GCA_002909625.1 Bambusicola thoracicus
GAGCAAACTGTTTTATGAAAGCTAGGGACTTCATTTAAGATCAGGTCATGGACAGTAATACCTACTTGTAGAAACAAAGCTCCTGTCATCTGAACTGAGTGACATCTGCGAATGATATGGTTGAAGAAGACTGAGTGATGGCTGGAGAGATTTTTATTTCCTGTCAATAGAAACAGTTTGTAGATTCATACACACTGCAATTCCATTTTAGTTTTTGAAGAGTTAGAGAAAGGGTCAAGGAAATGATTTCTGGAGCAATTTGTAAGCAGTTGTACGTGTGATTAAATAGTGTTTGCGCTCACTTGCTAACTGTAAGAAGAAGCGAAAGTAAAATTATGTATTAGCTGGGTACAGATGCAAAATTGTCAAAACGTTTAAAATGATATGCCTTACTAAACAGCTGTCTATATGGTAGATTTTGAATGATAGTTCACAGTGACTGTAAGAAAAGGTCAGTGTTGCAGTAAATCATGAAGTAGTAGTACAACATCATCCTTGATCACAAGCTGAAGTCTTGCAGAGTGCGGCAAAAATTATACCTGGTTACACCCTTATAATGTTTGTTCTGCCCATGGTTTCCACATGCTAAGCTTTATAATCCTTCTCAGCTAGGTTGTCCTTCTGCTTGGGACTTTCTATGCAAGTTGCTCTGTGACTAGTTTTAAATCAAATTTCAGTAGGCTGACCTTTATCAATAAGGTTTTAAGCAAGATGAATAGTCATAATCTAAAGACTACCATTTGAGGTAAATTGTGCCCTTAAGCACTGAACCTTGGATTGACATTTTGTTTGTGACAGAAACATTAAGGTACGGCATTTCCTTGCTAACTTTCTGTTTCCCAGTGGAGCCTGAGGTGGCTGTGGTGCCATCCTTGGCATCCTTGACTCCTTGCTTGTTTTTAGATACTGTTTGGAACATGTCCAGTCCTCCTGCAATATGTGACCACCTATCTGCTTTCCTATAAATCCAATGGTCCTGGGTATAAATATCACATTTTGAGTGGACTCATATCATTTTTAATTTGCTCATGGATGTGTTTGTCTCAGTTCTTCCAGACTCCTGTGTCCTACCTGCTTGCTTCTGACCACTTTCTTGCTTTGACTCTACCTAGCTGTAGGTTTCTCAAATTCTGCTTGTGGCCTCCTACCGTGCAGTGTTACCTACCTCTATCTGCTTTCCTACTTAAAAAGCCTTTAATTTCATCTGTCATCCAGTAGTAAAACTGTTATTTATTAACGAGATGCTGATCAGCCTGCTCTTGGTGGAACAGACATCTCACTCTCCAGGGCTCAGGCTCACACAGGCATGAGGAGATCGTCAGGGCAGATAGCCTCAATGGACCAGAGGAGAGTAGCCTTAAATTCCTTGAAAAACATCTGTTTTCATACTGTCTATACTTAGCTGTGATACTTCTGTGAAGGAATGCTGTGTACATGTCTTAAGTCCTACTATCAGCCTGAGACAGATACAGACAGATTGACCCAAGAATGGAGAGTTGCCTGTGACCTTAATGGTACAAAATGGAAAATACTGCAGCTGAAGAATTACCTTGACATGATGTAGCTTCAGGGGAAAAAAAACAAAACAAAACAAAAACACCACCACCCAAACACTCTTTAAAAAGAAAAAAAAAAAAGAAGAAAATTGATGACAGGTAGGTGATACTGATCTGATTTGATTCATTTCTGGTGGGAGGACTGTTCAGTTAAATCATCACTTGAGCTTATTAAGATTTACAATATGACAAACTCTGTTTATCGTTAGCCTTGTGTTTGAATAATGATTGCTGCTTTCAAAACCTCTGTGATAAAATATGTCAATTGTAAATGAAATATATCTAAATGCTGTCTTGACAAGAGAGTGTGTGTAGCTAATGCAAGATCAGTGGCTCAATACCCAATAAAATCATCCATATGTTCTCCTAAAGTACGGAGTTAAGATAAACAGAAAAAGTTCTTACTTGGTACATACCTTCATTTTATGCTTTCTTATTCTATGTTATAAACTTGTCAAGTTCACGAGAAAGGTTTTCATCATAGCGTAAATGTGTAAGAAGGAAAGCCTGGATTAGTTAAAGACTTAAGTTCAGAAGTCAGAGAAAATTTTCAGGTATGTTGGAAACGTACTGGAATTGTGTACATCTGTAAATATAAATATTGCTGGTCTCCTCCCTACTGAGGCCTGAGGATAAATACACCTCACAGAAACTGGAGCTGTGAGCTATCTGAAATCATTGTTATTTTAGCAAAGGTTGCAGGTCTTAAAGCCTGAGACCTTTCACATTTAGATAGGAAAAGACTACTAAGATCATCTAGTTCAACCATCAACTCATTACCACCCTTTCTCTCTCCTAGAATTAGTTTTCTGTTTAGTGAGACTCAGGATAAACTAGCAGTTTCTTCTAGTCTCTAATATATACAATAATGTTTTCCAGTGGGTTATGTTTCAGATTTAATGATCATCTGGATTCTTTTTGACTTTTTAAATGCTTTCTATTCTCAGGTTCTACTTAAGAGCTCTTACCTTTAATTGATCTTTCTCTATCAGCAATGTCAGTATTTTCCTTTTGATCCTAAGACTTTTTCCTTCTTATTTCTGTTCTCCAAAGTTATGAAAAGTAGAGCCCAAATAAACAATTTCTGCCCTGACAACAGGCATGCCCTTTTTAGGGGGACTTACATTTTACTGAACTATGATGCTGCTCAATCTCAGCACACTCAGGTTCTCAAAATAACTCAATCTCTGAAATATATGCTTTTTCTCCAACAGACGTTTGGGTCTTTTTGTGGCTTTCTCCCTCTCTATTCCCAATTCAGCTTTACTTTCCTTTTCTCTAGAAAAGAACCAACCCTAAAATGAGAAGCTGAGATAGATTCCTATTACAAATTTTCTGATGCTCTCATTTTACATTATTTGATTGCTATTGTAACAGTTTAACCTTCACAATGAAACTTTTTAGTTTTACATGTATTGAGAAGGAAAAAATTGCACAGATGAATACATTATCAGAGTCTGTCAGTCATGATCATCTCTGAGCAAGCTTATGCGTTTTGGGAATTCTTTGAGTTTCAAAGTTTTGAAATCAATTTTCTTACACCGAATGACAGCAAACTAGAGGATCTTAGCATATCTGTAACATCTTTTCTCATTTCTTCTTAGGCCTGTCTGGTTGCAGTCTTCCTTGACTTTATCTCCAAATCTTTATAGAAGTTAGCAAGCTAGACTGCTTTTGTTTTCATCAACAGCTGCTGAATTATGCAATTCACATTTACCATGTTCTTTATGCCTAGGAGAAATAGGGAGTGTCTGAACTGTAAAACCAATGGCACGAGCATTGTATTTTAAAAGATAAAAAACTGCTCACAGGACAGCAATATTTTATATCGTCCTCTTTCAACTACATTGGGATATTGGTTACTGTCTCTAAGAACAGTGTAACATGCTGTTAGGCATTCTTTCTGACTAATATGTGAAGAATTAAGAGAACCTTTAGCAATGTGGTAACACAAAATTATGCAAAAAGAAACGTGTAAAATAAGCTAGGTCTTCCTAGAAAGTTGTCAGCAACCAAATGAGTTCTTAGCTTTTTTGTTAAGCTTTACTCTTCATAGTGGAAATATAACGAGATAGAAGAGGAAATAATATGTACAACTTTACATGAAAGTCAAGCTGTCCTTTACCCCATATGTTATTTTCAACATATGTTCCACATATTCATATTTTCTATATATTAAATCCAGCAAAATATTTGCTGTTTGCCGTTGTTGTTCTCTATTAGGAACAAAACCTGCTAGCTAGTTGATGGGTTTAAATTGTGAGTATGGTAAATCCACAGTTTACCAAATATTCATAAATCTAAGATTTGATCCTGCACAATTTCAGGTCAACAGAAAATTTGGCATTGGCTTCTTGGCAACAGGGTTCTGCCCTGTGAGTACTAGGTAAAAATCACATGAGAACTTCCCACAGCTACTTTTCAATATCCCGAAATGGATTACATCCCTATATCACTGAAAAATGGTAGATGGATTATTCATGTAATGGTCTACCAGAAAACTGCACAGATGAAATTTCAATGTTATTTTATATAAAAATATTTCCTTTTCTCTCCTACAGTCATTCTCAAATGGTGGCTGAAAAAAGAAATTAGTTGAACTACTGACCCCAAACACTTTAAATAAAGAAGAAAAGTAACTTATGTTCCATTTTTTTTCCCAGAGAAACAGATCTTTGAGCTCCTACATACTTATTTCCTGTGACAGATACCTACAGTAATCTACAGGTAAGTAAAATTGAATGTTTTTAGCAATGCTGATGCAAAAACCTCAATATTTTGTTGTTTAGCAGTGAGTCTTAAATCACATATTCCCATGTGGAGTTTATTTAGAAATGACTTTGAAAGCCTCCAAGCATCCTTAACATCAAACATCAGCTGCAGTGCCGTGCCTTAACTCTTAAGATAAAGATGATTAAAAAAAATCCTGCATGGCCTATTGACTCTGGCATGATAAATGAGTCCAGTGTCACTTGGAACAACATTCTTAGTGGCTGAAGGCCTCTAATTACATGACTTGTACCTGTGTCAAGCCAAGTCCACTGAATTAAAAGAAGCAAACATATCAAAGTCAGTTAGTTATTAATGGTTTCATCCACTCCAGATTGTTATTCAAAAACTGTTGTCTGTCTACTGGCTGATATAACACCACCCTAAGATGCTTCAGCCATCTGGGATACTTTCCCATTAGGCCGTCTGGCAGTCAGTTATTTCAGTGTGGCCCTCCATGAGTTTTGCAGCAATTCTTTTACTAAAGATGTAGTCAACCAAAATTAATATGTGTAAATAAATTAGGCCCCAGATTTTGCAGTGAACAGTTTGCATGCACAGTTCTCTTGTTTTCAGTAGCTGTGTATGGCTACACCTCAGTACTATATAAATCAGTTTCTCATTTTAAATTCATCCAAAGGATGAATTACCTGAATTATTTTGATCTTTTAAATCATTTGCTAAAGCTTGAGAGGGATTACTGCTTTGATTCTACTATTACTCATTTGTTGCTTTCTATGGATGGCTGTTTACTAGAGGGCTTCCAGTTGTTTGCTTCACCTGGCTGGATGACTCTAAGCACATTTTAAAATAGCCATTCAATGTTAGCACAAATAAGGATTTATGTTGGTTTCTCAGCCAGCATATTCTCTTGCGATAAAAATTCACTTCATCTAGTTGTGAAAAAGAGATGGAAGGGGGGGGAGGGGTGAAGACACAGATGAAATCATCCTTTTTTCTCATGTTCAACACTACTTTCTAGCTGTACTATGTGCCAGCACTGAGTCCACCCTATGTTTGCATTCACTGTACAGTTTATAGCTTTTCTTAGACATCATAACTTAGATTTAAGGAAAACTATATATTTTAATTTTATAGCCGCACTAATAAACTTACTTCTCTGTACTTATTATAAGCATATTTTTCATATTGAGGGCATTTTATTAGCTCATGTAAACTAGTGTATTTCTTGCAGCCAGAGGTGTATATTTACACCAGTTGAAAATATTTTCCAAAATATGTCTTTTGATTTGAAATATGATTATTTTTTTTTTCAGAAGTGCATGTGGGAGAGCTAAGAAACACCAGATCCAAAGAAAGCCTCAAATCAAAATCAAGTTAAGACCTCCCTCCACCAAACTAGCTTTGAAGGGGGATGGAGTTCTTGGGACCCAGGAGTATTTGTGGCCAAATGTAATGCTTTTGTTGCATAACTTTGCTTAAAGAGACGGAGTTCTTCAGAGATTCCAGTCTGGCAGGCCAAGGAAGCTTGAGTTCATTATCACGGAGTCATAGAGTGATAGAATGCCTTGGGTTGGAAGCGTACCCAGCTGCAGTCTACCAGATCAGACTGCCCAGGGCCCCATCCAACCTGGCCTTGAATGGCTCTAGGAATGGGGCATCCACAGCTTCTCTGGGTAGCTGTGCCAGTGCCTCACCACCACTACCACCATGGTTCTGAACACACTTCAGTGTTCTATTTCAGAACTCTTAAAATAGCTGTCGACACAATAAGCAATACAACTTCCTGCAAGCAATCTTTAACTTCAGTTTTAAAAAACAAATTGCTTTTTGTTAAATTTAAAAGTATCTTTGCATAATTATATCATTCTTAAAATTGTATTATTTACTCTGCTGCTTTTTTAAAAACTTCTTAGCACATTGCAGTGCTCTGATGATTAATATTAGAATTTGATCTATTAAATATTCTCAAACTTTGTTTACTGTAAGATGATAACTCAAAATATTTCTGATTTTGAGCTGGACAGAAGATATTGCCTTTGTTCTACATGAAAGGAAGAAAACTGATGAATTTGAGTCCAGTTCACACATAACTTTATTTAGCTGTTTCTTAGGGATTTTTTTTAAAGTTGGAAAGCAGATCTCAATATTCTGATGTTGCTTATTCCTCGTGCTGTTATGGGAATAGCTTCCACTGATGCAGGTGGATTTAGAATGAAACAGCTGTGTCCATATTGAAGGTGACTGGAGATGTTTTACAACTTTATCTGTATTGGCATGGTTAGATCTGTGTGATATAGCAATACACTATAAAGTAAATACTGACAAAAAATCGTAGACATACTCTTGTCTGCACACAAGTATAGACAAGATCTGCATTTATGCAATCCGGTGTTGCTATTTACAATTTTTTATTTACTTAAAAAGCCTTTGAACATTTCACATGCTTAATATAGCGTGAAAGATGTCTTTTTTTTTTTTCAAGTAAGGAATTTTGACTACTCCTCATTAAATTATCCAGCTTATTTATGACTTGCTATGCTGATCTTGACTGCTTATGTTACTGAGTCTTCTCTTTTTTAATTTATGCTAGAAGCCATGAAACAGTAAGATGGACTGTTTTTTGACCATTCTACTCATCTTGGTAAAGATTTAAGTGAGCTGGAGGTAGGCAATTAATTGAAAAGCCAATAAATAAATTTTCTTAGATGTTATTTAGTTTTAGTGAGTTTAGAAAATGGGGTCCAATGTTAGCAGTTGTATGAGCTTTTTCCACAAGTCTTTGTTATTTTTCACCTTTTTGACAACACTGAAGGCTGATGTGACTGTTATTGAAAGGATAATGCCACAACATCCGAAACTAGTACAAAAGCAATGATATCTGTAAGAATATCAAATGTCCTTTTCAGTAAAACACTAGTAATGCTATCAAAAGCAAGAGATGTTCAAGAATGCATGTTATTGCAGTCATATTCATGTTATTACAGTCATCGCGTCCACTGGCTTTCTGCTGTTTTCCTCACTTCCTCATTACCCTTGAAATTCAGATACAGACTGGAAGCCTGAAGGCAGGAACACCTTGGAAATGACACCTAGCAAGAATGCTAATTCGTACACACACTCCCACTCACCAGCTGTGTAATCCATTGCAAAGAATGGATAATGTATTAATAGATTGCCAGCGATGCAGAAACAGAGATCCCTGCCCAGACAGCACAGAATGCAAAGCTGTGTGCATAGGTAAATATTCTTGCCAGAACCACAGGGGATCCTTCCACTATCACCGAGGTAAACTCTTTGCTGGCTTCAACATTGTGTATGTTTCTTTTCAGAGAGAATGGTTAAGTATTGGAACAAGCTGCCTAGGGAAGTGGTAGAATCACCATCCTGGAAGTGTTCAAGAAATATAGAGATGTGGTACAGAGGAACATGGGTTAATGGGCATGGTGGGGTTGGGATAACAGTTGAACTAGATTATGTTAGTGGCCTTTTCCAAACATAATGATTCTATATGCTGGCAGGTCTTTCGCCTCTGCCTGTTGAAGGATTCAAAATGGAAAACACTGATATGAAAAGGCATTAAATCCTACAGAGAAATAAAAGAAGAAACCATCTGTTTGTCAGATTAAGCCATTAATGTCATCTTCATTGGTGGAGCCAATGAAGGTGACAATTCCAGCTGTGGTGAGGATCAGTCCCAGGGAATTTTGAAAACTGCCCCTTCCCCTCCTGCCTACCTGGCAAAGGCTCTGGGTGCCTTGTCAGGCAGGGATGATGTCTGTACTAAGGCTTTGCATAATGGCTTGATGAAATCTTTTGTATGATTTGACCAATAAATAATTTTTTAATACTTTTTGCATGCATATAACCTGTCTAAACTTATGCCTTACTAAATATGCCTGAAGAAGCTGACCCCAGAGATGGTCTGTAACACCTTCAGTGATCTCCTTCATCAAATTAACCTTTTACTCAGCAGGGCTAAGTAACCCAGGGCACTGAGAATGTCTGCTTACTTTCTTCAGGTGGGCTTCTGAGGCTTTAGTTAGCAACATGTAACTGCGCTCAGACTAGGTTAACCCAGACAGTAGCCTGTACTCAGCCTATGTTACTTCAGAACTAGCTTAAGCATTTCTAAATGAACAGGAGATCTGAATTAACAGAGATATATACAGACCTACGTAAATGAACAGCCTGCAACAAACAAAGCAGAGTTTATTTAGAGCATTTATTCAGTAAATTGTCTGTATTTATGTCTAGGCTGTAAAGCATATGTCTGTTCTCCATATGGTGATTCTGCAGGTTCTCTGTGTCCTGAATCACTTGCACAGCAGCTGGCAGTCTCATGCTCACCAGCCATTTCTGCCTTGCCTGGTGTCAAGGAAAAGGTCTTTTCATTTTGCAGGACCCTTTTATAACCTTCCCACCACCCCTTTAGCAGCATGAGTCACTTCTGAGCTGTTCAGTGACACTGGTGCTGTTCTCTGCAGTGGCCAACATCTGTGTCACAGCTTGGAAGTGGGCTGCTCTTATGCAAGCACTCCATCCCTGCCTGTTTATTTGGATGGCATTTCTGCAGCTGCCAAGGTGAAAAAACATCCTCACTCTTGTTTCTTTCCCAGTTATCCTCTGTTTATCTAGTCCTTACTTTTGCAGGAAAGACAAACAACTTGTCACACAATGATGTCACTTCCATGCCTAGGTTGTGTTCACTACTTATAAAATCATTGCCTATCAATGTGATTAGATTATAAAACAGCAGCTTCTTGTTCACTACAAACACATCTAGAGAGAAGACTACCTCTGTAGATTGAGACAAATTATTTCCTGTGAATTCTTACTGGCTGTGCTTTATCATCCTAAACTGCCTGACCTTTGCAAATCAGAAGGGGCAAGGAGGTCAGAGTGTGCTCTGCAGAACGCTCCAGGTGCTCACTCCATTTTCTGCAGGAGTCACAATTCAGCCACCCTGTGGTCTGTAGGCAAACAACAGATACACTCTTTTATCTCCTCCCTAGAAGCTGTCCTTTGGCTGGAATTCAGGAGTGAGTCTTTTGTTTTGCTCTGACCTATGAAATAAGCAAGAAAGAGCAAAAATGAGGGTGGCTGCTGTAGTGAAACCTTTTAATCAGGGCAATGCAGCAGTATATGTTGAGAACTGTTAAATTTTGGATGCATGCTCCGAAATAGATTAAATATAATGACATTATGGCTGTAACAAATTTAGGATCTTTTGAGGTAAGGGAAGAAAGTGGGGAGTGAGAATGACTCTGAGTCATAGATGAGTCCTGATCTCAGAGGATGTGCACAGGCAATGCTTTCATTGATCTCAGTGGAGATCATTGCTTGCATAACAACTTCCAGATCAGGCCCATTTTGAGTGCTGAGTCAGCCAAAGCCTCCCAGATTTAGTTATTTTATCAAGCAGTTAGTTTGGAAAGTGTGGGAAGATATTTTTATTGCCTACAAACTTGTGGCTTTTGATGTTTTTTCCCCCCATATTGATGCTTAAAGAGCAATAAGTTAAAATGAATAAAATTTTGTACAGGAAATTAAGGCAGAAGAGGATGACTTAATTCCTTCTCTGGGAGTTTGCAAACAATCAGCAGCCTCCTGGCATTACAGGGGTGTCAACATTCCAAACAGTGTTTCCTGGCAAAGGTCACCTGCTAGGATTAGCAATGTGTGCTTTGCATTACTAAATATTTTGTCAGCTTAAAATCTGAGAGGGCATGCGCTTGTCTGAGAAAAGGAAGTGGTGTGAGCAAAATGCATATCTTAGTATGTACCCTTTTCTTACAGAATCCTAAGTCTTCTTGACGGATACCTAATAGTTCTCATCAGTGAGTATATTTCCTGTAACATTCCTTCCTTATAGGACACTTCTGTATGCATATGTTGTCCTTGATCCTTTCCTCCAAAGTCATCAAGAGCTTTGGAGTCTGTGGCTGGCAGAAGTTTATGTCGACGGATCCCTGTGACTGCTCTAGTTTGTGTCCCATAGAGGATTACAGCTGAAAAGCTGCTACAAAGAATAGGTATGTTTAGTATTAATATACTTCCACATATATAAAAACTAGATGATACCAGTATTTTCCACTAATAGTGAGTAAATTCTCTAAAATTTAATAAGAGCTTCACAAGGTAGAAGCTTTTGTAGTACACCTCTGTTACAAAGAAATGCACATGATTAATCAGTGAAATGCAGTTGGTTCTTTTACAGCCACTAGAAAAGAGGGGAGTTCATGTGCTCAGTGTTTCCTTCATGAATATTTAAC
>PPHD01029619.1:0-10559 GCA_002909625.1 Bambusicola thoracicus
AACAGAAAACTAGTTAAACTCTTATTTAATTCCTATTCTTTCTGTGTTCCCGAGAACACTATTCTTAAAGACACTGTGAGGTGAGGGAGTCATGGCTCTTCAGAATTTGACAATATCCTTTTTGTGAGGACATGAAACAGAAAGACCATTATCAGTGTGTTTGCATGTACTGAGTAGCAGATAAAGCTTTACTCGTGATGGATGAGCAAGAGACTGTGTTCATAGTTTGTGCACAAGACAGAATAAATCACTTTTGAGGTCTGACTTCAGTATGTGTCATGGCCTCTGTAAGGTCATGGGACCAGTCTGTAAAACTGAGGTCATAGGCATGTATGAATATGGCTGCCTATTGTATATTTGTATACAGCGTATACTATTTGTATGTGGTTGTAGCTACATATGTAGTACACAGCTATGCACTCAGCAGAGTACACCTGAATTAGTAGCATGTCTCAGGGCTGTGTTCTGCGATTATCTAAAAAAATGTATTTGTTAGACTGTTCCTCAGCATCTATGTCCCGTGCACAGAAGCTAAATAGTGGAGGTAAGGCATGCTGTGAAAGTGATGTGTGCCTGCTGTCATGTTGCTGTGAATTACGCAGCTGGAGCTCACTTGTCAGGTCCTGAGGTTGGATATCAAGGTGAAGATCTTTACCAAGAGAGTGGTGAGGTGCTGGAACAGGCTGCTCAGAGAGGCTGTGGATGCCCCATCCCCGGAGGTGTTCAAGGACAAGTTGGATGGAGCCCTGAGCAGCCTGGTCTAGTATTAGATATGGAAGTTGTTGGCCTTGCATGCGGCAGGGGAGTTGGAGATTGATGATCCTTGAGATCCCTTCCAATACAAGCCATTCCATGACTCTACGATTTGCAAAGCTGTGGCTGGATGAGCACACTCATCAGTTTGAACAAGCTGTCTTCCAGAGCCCTGTGGGTTAAAATATACTAGAAGAAAGTTAAAGTTGCTAAAGAACTGAAACTAGAAAGTTCAACTTAACAGAAACTTAGCAGTGACAAAACAGCACAAAATATTCCTTCTTATAGCCAGTTTGGGAATAAGGGATGGCAATAACTGACTAATAGAAGAAGACTAAAGCATTGTGTTTTAGTCAGCAGGAGTTAAGGAAACAGGTTTAGAGTGGTAGGAGTTATATAAATGTTTAATTATGATAAACAAAATATTGATTCAATTGTCTCCATGGTGCACTGTTAAGTTTGAGGAGTTATTTTTGAATACGTACCAAAGTCTATTATTAAAATCATTTCTGTTAATCTGAAAGGAAAAAAAACACCAAAAAACAGAAATATAAGAGGTTTATATACAAACTGAAATGAAAACTGCTAGCTTTTTGTTGTTGTTGTTGTTGTTGTTGTTGTTTTTTAATCAGAAGGGTCTAAGAAATAAGAATAGGCCTTACAGCAGCTCGAACGCTTGGGAAAGAAGTTACTGTTGCTGTTCTGCATTTTGTAGGATCAGACTTCTGGTTTGCCTTCTGACCTCTCACAGCCGTTAGCAAAAAGACAAAGGAAATCATTTATCAAGAAGAAGAATCTGAAGCTGTTTGTTCCAAAGTATCTGAACACAGATTATCATTAAATAGAAAATTTGAGATCTAAATTTAGATTACTGGTATGAAGAGGAGAAGATCTGTAGTTATTTCCATGGCTGATACTTCTGGAAACGTGGGAGCTAAAATAATGTCTTCAGAACCATGATAAAGCACCAGCAATAGAACGTATTGGCTTTTCTCAGAGAATTTTTAAAAAGGCAGATAGGTGAAGGTGGTCTTACTGAATTCCTCTAATCTCTCTTGTTTCAGGCATCTGCGGACACTGAGAGCACAGTTCATAAAACTCCAGCATCCTTGACCTGGAACCCAAGAACTAGCTTGTACTTTAGAATTAGATCCAAAGCTTATATTAGCCTTTATTTGATACCGATAAACCTGTATTTGCCTTTTCTGGTCTATGTTTATTAGAAAGATTTGGAGTTTTGTTTTGTAGTTTTGTTTCATATAAGAGGACTTAGAGTAGCTGAACTACAGGGAGCAGAGGACTTGTGAAGATTTGGGTCACAATTTGATTTCATATTGATTTAAACAAGGAGCTATGATTCCAAGCTTAGCAATTAGACATTCACATTGGTGCTGTTTTCTTTCTTTTTCACATTTTCTGACAACTAAATTTCAATTTAATGATACTGCTACTTACCACCATAATCTCTTTTTGATTTGCAGATGGGCTTCTTCCGTCGGAGGTACAAGGAAATTATTGAGGCTGAAAAGAACAGAAAGGAGACTGAAGATAGTTGGGACTGGGTCCAGAAAAATCAGTGAACTGCCCTTGAGAAGGGAACGCCCAGTCATGTGGCACGTGCTTGCTTGCCCATAGGTCCTGCTCTCGTATCTTCCATATGTGGAAGAAGGAATCTTCTCCAGATTTTTCGGAGGCCCTGTTGATGCTGTGTCTTTATCACTCTAACAAGCTAGGAAACATATCCTGAGGCAACCACTGTGGCCATGTCAGGTGACTGGAGCTATTTACACTTCATTTTAGAGCTGAACTTTGAACTTTGGTAACCAAGCTGCAGTGCAGAGCAATATTTATGAATCCAACTATGTGGTATACCCTCAGGGGAAGACTGTTACCTAAAAATATTTTTTATAAATATAAGCTTTTTATATTGATCATGTCTTTATATTTGTATCGATGTTTTATAGTTTCTATTGAATAGCTATATAGTTCACTCAAGCACTGATATCTGGCTAAATCATTGGAAATGCATACATGTATATATAAATCCTATCGTACTTTTGAACTTCAATGCAAGAGAGATTTGCAGATCAAAATAGCTGAAAACCTCATATGCTTAGTTCACAATGCTTGGTAATATTGTATATAGACCATTTAATGGCAATAAGCCAAAATCTTTTCATTGTCTCTTTTTTTGAGTTGAATTTGGTGTTTGATTTATAAACCGAAGAACCTAAAGTGTTATACATATGTGATGTTTTGTATGTGAGTCTATCCTTCACTGACCTGAATGGGAAAGGATGAAAATGCTTCCTCAGTGACATGTAGCAAGACTTGTAGCTCACCTTGTATTGCTGAAGAAAGCATAACTTGTTTTCATTTGGGAATGTTTCTCTTGCAGTCTCTAGTATTTTAACAATGGTCTAGGACTGAACAATTGAGATACCAAAAGGGTATAATTTGGACAACTACCATGGCATTGACAAATTCCTTGAAATTAAAACAATAAAAAATAAAAAATGGAGCCATATTAATCTTTAATGTTAAAGATGGTTTTTAAGCTACTGTTAACAGTTGTGAGCTGTTGCTGTCAAAGCAAGTGATCAGTTGATGCAAGCTGCAACTATTATACCTGCCTTGTGAGTTTGCTATGTGATTCATAGTGTTTATATCATGATTTTAGGAAACATAAGTAGGTGCAAGCATTAAAATGTTCTTTGGATCTTGAGATTGCCTATTTGAGTGCTCCTAGAATAGAATGTACAAGGGAGAATGGCTTTAAATTGAAAGAGGGGAAATTTAGGTTAGATTTTAGGAAAAAATTCTTCACTCGGTGTGTGGTAAATCAATGGAACATGCTACCCAGAGAAGTTGTAGATGCCCCATCCCTGGAGGCATTCAAGACCAGGTTGAATGAGGCCCTGGCCAGCCTGATCTAGTAGCTGGCAACCCTGCACGTTGAAGGGGAGCTTATTGATCTTTAAGGTCCCTTCCAACCTAAGCCATTTTATGATTCTATGATTCTGTGTCATTCTTCATCAAGTGTTAACAAGGAAGTTTAGTCAAGGTGCAGATGTTACTGAATCTCAGATTGCCTCTTTATTCATTAGCAATTCCTTAGAAAATCATTTGTTGAATTGGAAAACATGTAATTGTAATTAATTCAGCCATGTATCTTCAAAAAACTCTTGGGTTTCTGAATAGAAACAGTGGGTCTCAATGGGGCTTGGTTTCAGATTCTACTTGTACTTTGCACCTTGTGTAAATAAGAATTGTGATGTTGGTATAAAATTAATATAAGGGAAAGGATGATGAGGCTCTATAGTAGTTGATGAGAGAATAACAGGAATGAATGGTGGCAGGATATGTCTCCTTGCATTAGGGTAATGTAAAAGAACTGCTGGAAGTTTGGAAACCTGAATGTAGAACACACACAAGAAGTCTGTTTGAGAACATGACTTACCACTGTTCTTCCTTGTAAATTCATTATAGTTTCATATTTTAAAAAATAAATCTCTTTCCTTCTTGTTCCTCCCATTCCCGGTAGCATTAAGTGCCTGCTATTACTACAGTATTGATATTTAGTTAATTTAACTATCTACACCCATTAGGCAGGAAATGCTTTTTAAGTGAATGAAGAGTATGGATTCAACGTTTGAAAATAAGAAAAAAAACAACCTGTTAGTCTATTTGATTATCTTCCTTAAAAAATCATTATTGATTTGAAAGATTTGGTCTTGCAAGTGATCATCTAAGGTAGAATCTGAAAATAAACAAACAAACAAAAAAGAAGTCCTGAGAAGAAATCCAGCTGTAACCACATGTAGTGGATTGCATCAGAGTGCAAAAACAGAAGGCTGATGGCCTTTGACTGCACTATTGTATTAGTGACTGTTGAATTACTTCCAGTATGACTCTTCTGACATAATTTAGATCTACTGGGAGTATTTAAACCTAATATATCTATTTTTCTGTTGTTAAAATACCTTATAATACCAGATAAAAGTTGGACATGAAATTCATTAATAAGTATGAATTAAGTAAGCAATTGCTGAAGTACATACTGAAAAGCAAATAATGAGTCCCTTTATTTAGCTGTAAGAATTTTCTCTATCTGACCTCTCTAAAGCTGAGTAAAAAAAAAAAAAAAAACACAACAGGTGTAAAAGTAGATTTGTTGAAGACAGTTGAAGGGACACGAAAAACTAATAATGAATTTAAACTGATTTGAAGAGCTTCTATCCAAAGAATGAGGAAAAGTTGAAATTCCTCCATTGCATTTTCACTTTTTAAACAACTGAACAGCAAAAATGCCAGACAGCAGAAATACCAAAAATGTTTCATTTTTATATTTTAAGAGTCAAGAGTAACTTTTTCTTTGAAAGATCTTTTGACTGTATATCAAGAAGAGAGTTAAAAATGGTGTAATATCTGTTATTGATCCAACACAAGTCCCCAGTCAGTGAAAATCAAGACACTGGCCTGATTAGTGAAATATTCTTGAAATAATCCATAAATTCTTATTATCATCACTGTTAGCTTCCCAGTAGTTCTGTTGACACAGTTGCTTTGTTTTTACATGTATACTCTTTGTAATTCTTTTTTTTTTCAAATTCCATCATAGCTCTTCACTTAGTTCCAGTTAAGATAGTCAGATTTGACAATGAAACATATTCGTACTAATATTAAAATCCTGTAGATGCACCTTTCCACTCCTAAAAGAAACAGAGGAAAACTCAAGCAAACCAAAGAACCCACTAATAGTTGGTTGCAATTCCAGAAATCTTATGAAAATGTAGTGTAATTCAAGAATGTATAGAAAATTGTTGTGCTATGGTTTGGCTGTGGTGGTGTTGTTGTTTAAATTATATATAAAAAAAATAAAATAAATCAGTGTAATTGCGTCAAAATGTAGAGACCTGATTACTTTGGATATCACTTCCAGGGCTCTGGAAGTTGCCATGAGTCAGCCAGTGGTTTAGTCCCTTTGTGCTGTGATGGTTGCCTAGCAGAGCTGGTGGAAGTCACTGTTTAGGTTCTCTCCAGTTAATCCAGTCTGGGACTATGTTATCGTTTGTCTCAGGCAACTTCATTTAAAGGTTTGCTGAATAGTTATTGGTTTTGGTTTCATTCTCTTCCTACTGAAAGTTCACTTTGTGCTGGCTCTAAGCTGCACAGGTGGAAGCTTGGAAGTGGGGCAGTATCATTTTCAAACATGTAATCTAGCACCTGAGACATCTTTTGTTTAAGCTCTAAAGCCATGTGTAGGATGTTGTCTTACCAACAGTACTCTTGAAGTTGCTTTTAGGGCAGGAAGAAAGCAATCTCAGAAAAATATGATCAGGAAGAAAGGAAAAAAAATGTTAAGGAAAGATTCACTTAACGCAAAGCTGTTGCAAGTTCATTTACTTTCCATCTTCAGGATGGAATTCTTGCAGTGTCTGGGTCATCCACAGCACCAGGATGAATTTTATTTCCCAAGAGCTGAGATTTTTACCACTTTCCACTGCATGCTTTTTGAGCATTTCATTTGGAAACCGAGGGTCTACTTTTGGAGGTGTCTACTCCTGGAGGTGAATCCTCATCAGTTCCTCCCAAGCAACAAAAGGACTCATGTATTCTGAGGCAGTCATTGATATGCTGTGGTACTTGGCCATTATTGTTAATAAAAGTAGTAGGTATGTTTTTCTGAACAAACCTTGGTTTTAATTTACTCAAATGCGATTAGGAAATCACTTGCATTATCTGAGAGAGAAATGGGGACTGTTGTGAACCCAAAGCCCATTACCCAATCCTTTCAGAGAGGGAAAAGTCTTTTTTGCAAAGCCTAAAATACCAGATAAGGATAACCCTTTCTAACTTGTTGCATGAATAGAGAGAATGCTCCCTTCATGTCAGTGAAGTGCAAGTAATTTAGCTTGCTGAAAGCAACAGTTGCACGAAGATTGTGTTTGGCAATATTTAGTACTGACTTTCTTGAATGTCTTCTCTTTATAGGCACATTTTGGAGTCTTGCACAAGTTTCAAGCATAATATCCATGTGATGTGGGAATGTATAACATTGCTTTATCTAAAGGATTAGCAGAGTCATAGAACTAATTTCTATGTGTGTCCAAATCCATGCAGATGCTACAGTTTCTTGAATATAAATAAAAGTGGGATTTGGTTCACATGCTGTACATTGATTAAACTGGGGTGAAGACTGTAAAGACTTTTGGAGTGTGGTCTGCATACGCAGTAGGGTACCCACATCTTTGTCACTCCTTTTTCTTAGAATGTCACTCCTTATATATTGTAAAATTCTATATTTCTTTTTTGTGAACTTGTGGTTGGAAGAATGTGTTCACTCTTATTGATGTCACCTGTATTTAGAAGTTTGTGATCACCTGTATTCTAATTCACTTGCACTGTTTTGGAAATGTCAGGTTTACAAAAGTACAACTTTTTGGAATAAAAAGTGGTTGCAAAATTATCCTGATAATACCGTTTTGTCACTTATTTTCCTTGTCCAGCTCAAGTATTTTTTCTATGAATATGACACTTTCACATGTACATTTGAATTAAATGGTATGCACATGTGTTCATCTGCTTGCGGTTAATGGATATCTTCTGTCATTCAAAAATGTGCATCAAAGCAAAGTGTTTGGAAACTAAGAATATAACTAGCGTGACTGCCCTATGATAATGCTGTCCATGTGTGTAACTTGGAATTCTGTTTCTGTCTGTATGAATTAGGATGAACATGAAGTTACTTCTTTAGACATACTTCTTTCTGCAAGGATTTGTGTTTCGCAAGCAGCTAAGTCATACATTTGAAAGATTTTCTTCCTCTCCATTCATCCCCATGCTTACCCTGTCAAAGGGGTGAGAAGCTGGTGAGAAGCTATACAAATAAGCTGATTTATTTCTATGGCTGTAATGTCTCTGACAATAGATACTTCTGATACCTGTTAAGAGGTTCTGTCAGTGTTTTCTCATCATTCTGAAGATGGATGTAACCTCACTGGTAACATATGAACTGACCTGAAAATTCATACAAAAACAAAACTGAAAATTGGAATGGGAAGTATCAGGCTCTCCCTTTCCTTATATTCTGCTCTGTTCTCTGTTTTTGTTGTTGTTGTTGTTTTGTTTTTGTGGAGTCTCTCTACATAAGTTCCTAGATTTTCTCCAGCCATAAAGGAATCACTTGTTTTCTCAGCGTTATGCTGACAGCTAAGTAACCAAGAACAGACACAGCAAGAACTTAACCTGTGGTTCAGCACTTGTGTACTATTGGAAGGCCATCGCGCTAGGATTGCCCCAAGCAGCTGTGGCTCCTGGCATGGAGGGGGCACCTCGGCAGTAAAAACAAATGTTCTCAATCAGGAAAGCTTTCTTCAGCTGAGAGAAAACACCACTGAGTGAATGGAGCAAGAGGTGCTGCCTCAGACATGAATGCAGTGCACAGTCTACTTTTGAAGATAGTGGAATTTTTAGTGCAGCAGCAGCTAAAATAATGACCAGAAGATTTTAGTGCAGGCATGTCCAACCTGTGGCCTGTGGGCCACATGAGGCCTAGCATAGCTCACACTGCGGCCTATACCCTACTGCTCTCTGCACTGCCAAGCAGCCTGGCTTGGTGGAGGCTGAAGTACAGAGCTGACAAATAATACTCTGCTTAATTTACAAGGAAAGAAGTCACCTTAGTTTTCAAAGATTACAATTTGAAAAGACATTATATGCAGAAACGTGCTGCCAAATCCATTGCATATCAAAGAATGCTGTTTTCATTAGAGGTATTGGTAACTAATATAATGTCACAGAAGAAATGGCTTCTTTGGTGCCATTGAAAGACACAACTAAATCTCTTGATTTGTTTGAAGCAGTAAAAAATACATTAAAGCCATTTTCACTAACCTTTGTCAACGTATCTGGTATAGCTACTGATGGTTCCCTGGTGATGGTTGGTAAAAAAGAGGGACTGCTAAAATTAACAGAAGATGATGCAATTACCACTGGTAATTCACATCTGATGAAATATCACTGCATCAGATATAAAAAAACTGATATGCAAAAGCTTTAAAAATGGACAATGTCATGCAGGTTGTCATCAGAGCTGTGAATTTCCTAAAGTCCATTGGACTGAATCTTTGCCAATTCTAGGAGTTCCTTAAAACTATGGATGCTGATTATAGGGACTCATTTACTTTTCTGACAGAAGGTAGCTAAGTTGGGGTAAAATACTAAAAAGAGTTTATGATTCGCAATGTGAAATCAAGTCCTCTATGGAATCAAAAGGAAATATTGAGCCAGAACATGAAGATTAGAAATGGTTCACAGATCCAGCATTTTCTGTGAAGTTTACTGTTCATTTAAATAAGTTAAACATGCATCTTCAAGGTGTAAATGTCTCATTACCAGACCTTTTTAAACTCCATCTGACCAGAGATAAATACCACTCCATTCAAAGACACACTTTATTCATGTCATCACTTTTTGGCAGTACATACATTTGTGAACAATTATTGTCAAGGATGAAGAACAGAAAGAGTAACATTCCACCAAAAATCTCTGATGAACACCTTGAGAGCTCACTGAGAATGGCAGCCACTGCCATTGAATCAGGGCAATGCACTAGTTTGGCAAAAACAGGGTCAAACATCCCACTAGTTCTATATTTTTGTTGCTCTTTGTTTTTTATGCTTTAATAAAAAATACATACTAAATAAGTCGTTTTAGTGGCACTAATGCCTTTTTTTTTACAGTCTAGCCTCAGTATTGTGGAAGTAAGCAATAGCTTCCTCGTCTGAGGATGGAGCATTGCAGAGCTGATGCTGCCCTCTGTGGGGCTCATTCGTCTTCTTGCTTTGCAATGAGCAGAGAACACTCGTCTGGTACATTGCATGAGTCTGTGTGCTGCCGTGGACTTTCAAGAACCTCTCAGAACTTCCATGGTGTAGTGGCTTTGCTTTAGAGAATGGTGATGTTTCAAAACCAAAAGCTTTTACTGATTTATTTCTGCAAGTTTTGCCAAGATGGAAAAAACTAGACCAAAACTAGATCAAACTCAAGTAGAGGAAAATGTTCTTTTGGCATGGAAAAAAGTTCATTTGGTATGTGCTGCTCAGCCAGGGCCTGGAGCTGGAGCAACGTTTTGCTGCCTGCTGTGCTGGCCATTGGCTTGCTCTAGGACTGGGGTAACGGACTCCTCTGAAAGAGCTTCTCCATTTATTATATACACCCAATGAGAAAAGAACAAGTGTCATTTCCCCACATCTTTTGTGTCTCCTGGGATGGATAGTTGCCTAGGTAAGGTGCTTTGCTTTTGATTAACATTTTTAGTGCCAGAATGATTAAGGAAAATGTTGTGGGAGTCATTAAATACACAAACTAGATCTTACACTCCCCTCACCCTGGTTGATTTGCTACCAGAATTAAGATGCTTAGACAAAGGCACCTAGTTTGTGAAGACTGAGCTGCACAAATGGATTTACATTTATATGGCTGCCCACTCCTGTACATACCAAGAGAAAACACATCTGAGGTTCAGTTTAAGTAGCTGCAAATGGAGGTATTTCTAAGTATTTTTGACAGAAGAGAGGTGAAATAGTAGGGAAAAATGAATCATCTTAACAAAGCAGTGATGGAAATTAGTTTTTCATAGCCATGCTATAATTTCTTGTGACTACCTAAAAAGATCTATTCATGAACTTCCAGTACATTGCTTCTTTGTTTTTGATGTAGGTAGTGCCATTTTAATGTTTGAACTTGTAGATATGCAATGCTTTCATAAGTTAACCAGCAGCTCAACTGCTGTGAAGAATCAG
>PPHD01029621.1:0-10559 GCA_002909625.1 Bambusicola thoracicus
TCTTTGCTTTTTTTTAATTAGAATTCTTGGCATCTTCAGTATTAGAAGCCATATTTTATGTTGTAAGATTATATGTGTTTACAACCATGGTCTGACAGATACGACAGTAAGATCCAGGTCACAGCACAATGTGGGATAAAGGCTGTCCTTAGGAAAATGGTTCATCCGCAGGAGATGGTTCTGTAGACCTGAAGTTAGTCATGTGAGTGGTATATACCACATCTGTCCTGTAGCATGATGTTACAGAGTTCCGTTTTATTCCCTGGCAATAGAAATGGGTCAGTGGGCAGGGTGATGGTGGGTTGGCAGTTGGACTGAGTGATCTTGGTTGTCTTTTCCAACCTTAATGATTCTGTGAGTCTGTTGTGGATTTCTGGAGGGGTCACCATGGGAGGTGTTTGTACTTACCTGTCAGGGAATTTCCCCCTTGAGCAGTGAATTGTTCACCACAGTAAAACACAAAGTTCACAACACAGGTGGAAGGTGCATTAACTGCATCTGAGTTGTGGCGTGTAGATATCGCCCTCATAATGGTGCTATTTTACAAAAGCTAAGATACAGGGATGCCCAGAGACAGAAGCACAAGCTCTGCATGCTGTGCATGCAGAGGTAAACACATCTGTTCTGAAGTTCATGATGATGGCAAGTGAGTGAAACTGAAAGGTCACCCTGTGACTGCACCCTTGGCTGAGCTGTGACTGTACATAATATATGGTGCCCGTGTTGGTAGTTAGGATTGTGAAAGGTATCTGTTGTTATTTTTATAACAGAGGACATGGGTCAGCAGTCACATGACTAACAGAAGGAATTTGAAATGGTTGAATCATCTATTTCACACGTCCCAGGGAACGCTTCTGCCTGAGACTTTGCGATGTCCTTGTTCGCTTAAGAAGGAACTTAGATCCTCCAGAACTTTTATATCAGGTTATCAGGTTATATTTTCCAGGAGAAAATACCTGATAAATTAAGTGGCTTTTCTGGTACTCTCATGTTGGAGTACTGTTTCATCACTGGATTGCATGGGTCTGAGTATTCACTGGCAGATGAGGACCATCCCTGCGCAATGGAGGTACTCTATGGGACTTACTGCTTTCATGCTCTAGGTGACAGTGCTGTTGCAAGCTAGTTGTATCTTAGTTGGTAGGGCATCTATGGGTAATCTGGAGGACTATTTCATGAAGTACGTGTGGAGGAGGCGGGAGTGCTAACTGTGTTACTCGCAGTCAGAAGGACTTTGGCTTTTGACCTTGCTGTAGATTATAGGGATCTGTTTCCTTACTGAGCTGTACATTTTAATTGAGCACTGGTGTTTCAAGTCCTGGTTTTTTTCTTTAAAAATGAATGCTAAGGCAGAAAGCTTCTATTTCTTAGAATATGGCCACTTTGCCAGTGAACCTTTTAAAGTCATTGATCTGAAAATGTAACGCTTTTAACACACTTCAGTTCATTTGCTAAGAAGGATAAAATACAGTAAAATTTGATTACAGTACTGGTTTGCTTTATCAGCTTTGTGGTAAATCGGTGTAAGAATGTGAAATTGTGTGTCATCTTTAAGCGACGAAATCCAGTAAGTAACACAAGATCTTAAATAGTTTTTCTCTCTAGAATAAACTGTTTAATTTGCAGAAGCTTTATTAAATGAACTCTGGACTTCTCAGAGTCCTGGGAGCCTCAGCAAAGAGGAGCGCTTGGTTCTTTAACATGTCTCTAGTTCTTTCTTTCCATGTTCTTAATTCTGTTTCCTTTTCTTTTTGTTTTCTTTTGTCTTCCTTATTCCTGTCTTCTGTTCTATCTTTAAAAAATTCATTCCAGATTCATTTCTTTTACAGTTCGCCAGCAGTTTCTCTTTTCAGACTAAGGTGTCTCTATTTACATCATTTACACCTTTCATTATGGAGGTGTATTCATTATCGATTTAACTGAGCAGGTGTAACTCTAATAGCACTTGTGGTGTTTTTTCTCAACTGTAGATGCTTCGAGAGCACAAGTCTATTATTATTCAGAAACATGTAAGAGGCTGGCTGGCTCGAGTGCACTACCATAGGACCTTGAAGGCAATTGTTTACTTGCAATGCTGTTACCGGCGCATGATGGCCAAGAGGGAGCTGAAGAAGCTGAAGATAGAGGCTCGGTCTGTGGAACGCTACAAGAAGCTTCACATTGGCTTGGAGAACAAGATCATGCAGTTGCAGCGGAAAATTGATGAACAGGTAAAGCTCTGGGAGAACGTCTGGATGTCTTGTATTTTCTTCTGTAGCACTGTGGGCATTCACTGCAAATCTCTGCTGAAGAATGCTGATAGAAGAGAAAGGTAGATGGCAGTTGAACTGAAATCGTAAAACATCTGTCTGTATCTCTCAGAAGCACTGAGAGAAAGCATCTGCTCCTTTAATTTCAGTCTTTCATTGGAAGCACTCCAGTTGCTCAGTTGAAGGGGAAGCTGAAATGGTGGAGTTCAGTGTTTGTAGGCTCTTTGTTTGATTTTAGTTTAGTACATTAACATGTAAACTTAGAGACTGGACTGTTCTGTCACTTCTTTAAGCAATTCTCCTACAAAAACAGACTGAAAATGAGAGAATTGCTCTCTTGTTCCCCTGTCTCAGTATATTCTATAAGCAACCAGAAAGTTTCCTTAAACCAGAACTCCAACTGCTACGATGTCTCTTGTGTTTTACAAAGAACAAAGAGTACAAATCTCTGCTGGAGAAGATGAATAACCTGGAGATCACATACAGCACAGAGACAGAGAAGCTTCGGAGTGATGTGGAGAGGCTTCGGATGAGTGAGGAGGAGGCTAAGAATGCGACGAACCGCGTTCTCAGCCTTCAGGAAGAGATTGCCAAGCTCCGGAAGGAGCTGCACCAGACTCAGACTGAGAAGAAGACAATTGAGGAATGGGCAGACAAATATAAACATGAAACTGAGCAGGTAAGTATGCAATCCCAGGTGCTGAGCAGATGTACAGGTGCCTGATGTCCACTCACGTTTTGCCCAGACTTAACTGCTTAGGTTGTATGTCTGATACTTTAACAGTATTTTTAATTAGTGTTATAGCTGTACAACAGTAAATAGGCCTGGTACCTAAATATGCTAGTATTATAGTAAATATGCTGGTACCTATGCTAGTAGAATATGGTAAATGTATATATTGTGTGTAAATACATGTACTCAGTCTATTCAGATTTAGAAAGACTTTGCCAGTCTGAATACCTAAGCTCACTCAGTTACTGCAAGATAGCACATCATATGAAGAAATCATTTTACCTACCTAGAGATACAGTTGTATGGATGTCTGAAATGAGTTCCATACAACATATGCAAAGAGTACCTACTTATATCTTGTCTAATTTAAATAATTAGCCTGCTGAGCTCACTGTAGTTCAACAGGTTTTGACTAACCCCTTATCTTTGCTTTAAGTACAAATGTAGCAAACAGGTTGTTCACTGTCACAGTTACTTGTTGATATGGTGCAAGTTTTGAGTATTGGAAGAGCCGTTCTATCATTATGTGGTGCTGCCATGATGCATAGTTGAATGAAAAGAAAAATATTAATTGATTAAACAGAGAGAATCCGATATATCTGTGAGCAGAGACAAACGAGTAGCTGGCAAACCTGAGCATAGTTGAAGTGGCACAGCTTTTGGGTGGATGTTAGATTACTGTGTTACAAATGCTGCAAGGGAATATACAAGAGAGCTACCAAATTTGTTCCTGTTTTAGGAAGATATTTTTTTAAGAAATAAATTACATCTTTGGGACTTCACTGGAAAATGTTATGGCATAATGGAGTGGTCTAAGACAGTTTTGGCATCTGATAGGAAATTGAACAAATGTAGAATGAATGGGTGAATTTGAAGTGGGGTGTATATAAGAAAGTAATTTGAGAAATGAAAATGTCACAACTTCGCTCACAGATCTCTGAGGGACCATTAAAAGTCTAAATATTTGAACTGTTACGAGGATGTAATTGCTGCTGGAGCTGTTGATGGAGGATGAAGTGCATTCTGAGTCAGATATTTTATTATCTCTCTAGCTGGTGTCAGAACTGAAAGAGCAGAACACATTACTGAAAACAGAAAAGGAGGAGCTGAACCGCCGCATCCATGACCAAGCGAAGGAGATAACAGGTTGGTGCTGTCCTCTTTGCTCAGATTTTGTACTTACTATTAGCCTGTGAAGCAACACTCTACTGACTAAACTGGGCTAATTGTATTAGCCCCATTGTGTTCCTTATTAGATTAATAGTTTAATTTCTTTGTTGTAAGAACTCGCATGTGTCAGAAATGCTTACCATTTGAGTTTCTGACTGTGGGTTTGAGATCTTTTTGGTGAGGATTCTTGCTGCAAAGCTTTACTTTGTAAAAGAAAGCCCTGATATTTAATTCAATGATTCTACTGCAGCACAGTTCTCCAGCGTGATTTACTAATTATGAAAGCAAACGTTGTAGTCCCTGTGTAGGCAGAGACTTGTGCCTGATGCTTTCTTTGTTAGAAGGTGTAAGTTTGAGCCAAAATTTCTGAGCCCTGCCAGCTGCTGTGGCAACTGCTGCTACTGCTGCACAGACATCAGCCAGAAAACCATAGCTCTAGATGTCAGGGTTATGATGGAGGCAGCTGTGATGAGGAGCATTGGTGTGATTGATTTGTAGAATATCTCACATCTTGCTTTTGAAGTAATGTAACATTGACCTACTGCCTCTTCCTCCTCCCTCCTGGCATCGCTAATGAAAGCAAGAAGCAGAAAAACTGACTGAGCGAACCGTTCTGTGCTTATCATATTAAGTCTTTGGTCTTTCATATATCTGGCTTGATTGTTGCCTACAGAAGCACAAATACCACAAACCAGCTTCACATAGCAGAATGCATCCAATATGTTTTCCTGGTGCAGTCCTATACCTACAGGATGGATGAGCTGCATATAGGTAGGACTGGAATTCTCACTTTGGGTTCCTGTTCTCTGTGACAGAGACAATGGAGAAGAGGCTAGTGGAGGAAACAAAGCAGTTGGAGCTGGACTTGAATGATGAGAGGTTACGGTATCAGAACCTGCTGAATGAGTTCAGCCGCTTGGAGGAGCGGTATGATGATCTCAAGGATGAAATGAACTTAATGGTGGTAAGTGGCTAAACGTGTGAAATCAAAAGCTGTTCACAAGTGTGTTTAGGCAGAATCTGTGGGTGTAATTTAGTAACTGACTGCTCTCAACTGTCCAGTTTTTACCTATACCTGAAAACAGAGTTTTGTTGTTTTAGTTATTAATTAATGAGATTTGCTTAGGCAAAACAAATGCATTTAAAATAGTTGATTTTTTTTTTTCATTTATTTTCATTTTTGTGGTAAAAGACCAAATTTCTGCTTGGTCTTTGCTAGGGGTAATGCATATGCCCTCGGCCCTTACTTTGTCCTGAAGTTATTTACACCTTTAAGGCTGTTTGTACCACATTCAGCTAGTATTAAACTTTTGGCAGGTGTAGGAATATTACATGCAGCAGGAGGAAAAAATGTTCCTGACTCCGATGCCTGGAATCTAAAGAATTGCTGCTTGTGTTTTTCTACCCTGCCTGAACCTTTCCTGTAAAATGAGCTTGTCTTTCCCACAAAATGCTGCATTGCCGCTTGATTCTGCTTCCTGCAGCAACGTTTGTTAGCATAGCATCTGATCTGTCTGCGTAGATTTGTTTGTGAACTACTTCTCATAGGCTTAGGTGGGACAGGAGACCAGAATCAAAAACATTTACTTGTGAATTGTGGTAGCTGTGGAATAATACCAAATATATTACAAGCTAACTTGTAGGTATGAAGAGACAGTCACAGGAAAAAAAACATACGGTGGTACTGATTTGTTTAATTTGCACTCCAGAGCATCCCCAAGCCTGGACACAAAAGAACGGATTCAACTCACAGTAGCAATGAATCTGAATATACTTTTAGCTCTGAGATCACAGAAGCAGAAGACTTACCACTGAGGATGGAGGTAATGTTAAAAAAAAAAACCCAATACAACAGAACTTTTCATTGATCAATGATTGAGTTCATTCCTGTCTCTTTTGTGTGTGTGTGTATGTGATTGTGAACACTATATGTTGAGAAATCTAATCCTAAATCTGTCTTGATTCCATTTCCTTTTTGAGAATAGCTCATTCTGTAGTTAGCTGTAATCCTATTTAAAAAAGCTTTGTTAAAGAATAGTTTGAATTTTTCTGCATCACAGAAAATGCAGACTAAACACTTGGTCCTCCAGTTGTTTTGCATCTGTAAAAACATTTGCCTGCCAGTGTTTATAAGCACAAGCAACTTTTCACCACAAAGTAGGAACTCAGAAAACCAATGCGAGTTCCTGAGAATTCTGTATGCCATATATTTCAAGGATTAAAAGAGCCAAGGTGGCAGGCTATACTCATACGATGTTCAAGAAATGCATTCCCTGTTGGGGGTGAGAACCTCGCATCGATTCATTTTCCTCCATTTCATACAGATGAATAAAATTCATTATTCAATAATATGATCCCCTTTAATGAATAGTAACCATGAATAATTGTTTTGTATCTCCAAGCCATTCTCTGTATATTCCAAGACAACTGTATGTTTTGTCCCCTCTCAGTCCCACAGGAGTGGGACTACTAACACAGCAGCAAGCTGTCAGGTTTGTGCTCTGACTGTGCTTGGCAGTTGGCAGATGCAAAGTTTTTCTGTGTATACCAGAGATTTTTGTAACTCTGAGCAATCACAGAGCTCCTTCTGTTCGTCCTCTCTCTAGGTTAGTTATCTCTGCAGTTTGTTTTACAGGCTGTTTTTGAAAGCATCCACAGAAAGTGATTTTCCATCAGGGATGCAAACACCACGACACATTCATGCTGACATACGTTCTGAGCAGCACCTTTCATAATTTGCCTTCTCATTTATACTTCTCACCTTGCAAAATTATTTCAGAAAGATGCTCCCATCTTTATAGGCAGTCAAGAAAAGGGCAGTGCAACTGCATGTGATTGGATCTTACATACAAGCCAAATAGCATCTTTTCTTTTGGCTAACAGACTTATTTAGTTGTTATTCTAGAGCTAATTTTGGTGATGTAATTTTTTTTAACATAAATGGAAAATGAAGAAGTAACAGTAGGGTGAATAAGTGCAGCACTGGGAAGATTGAATCTATATTCTCTTTAATATATGCTGTTAATTTTAAGGGAGTAATGATACAAAACCATACCACAAAAACAGACACCATGTCATTATGAAACAATAAAGCCAGCAACCTGAAAGTCCATTTTCTTTTTCCTGAGCTGCCAGTGTAGTTTATGAGCCTTCCTCTCAACAGTGAGAGGAGATGAAGTGGAAATAGCTGTGCTTGCTTATCTGCTAAGTCGTTATTATTAATTTTCTAGTTCCTTTTCTAGGCTTCAAAATTTTATGGTGCACTTCATAGTAAATGCTTTAATCTTCTTGCTGCATGAAGTACAAAATGGCTGATGAACAGTTCTTTATGGACCTTCAGATGGCAAATGCTGGTCCTTGCCCAGAAAATGGTGAGAAAGCTAGTGGATTAGTCCCAGAACAGCCTGTTTAATTAGCATAATAAAAGGAAAAAGACATAAAATATATATTGTAGTGCCTTTTTATGTCAGTCATCCCACTAAATTACCTTGGTTAATCATGGATCTAAATCTATACTCGTCAGTGAGAGTTATCTGTATCTGAACTCCTCACGGGAGAGATAATTTGAAATGGGAGGAAAAAAACAGAAGAAGCATTGGTTTACAGTTGCTTTCCAAATGATTCTAACCACAGACATTTTTTTCTCCTTCCCCCTCCAAACAAGTAAGATTAAAAGGTATGCTTAATTATAGACCACCGTCTGCTAGATCATCCCTGGTGCTTCCTTTTGCTAGGCTGTAGGCTTAGATATGTTTTATGCGGTAGATCCTTTTTTAAAATAGCATTCTGACAGCTGGTGAAACGTTTTAGATGCCAGTAGTGAACTCTCAGAATCAAGTAACTTTTCTGTGTCATTTCTTTTCCCCAGTCTGTTTTCCCCTTTTTACTCACAGTAGCGCTTCCTTTTGCTGTGGAAATGAAATACGTCTTGACTTCCTTCTTTTCTTCCTAAAGCAGGAGCCAAGTGAGAAAAAGGCACCACTGGACATGTCTCTGTTCCTCAAGCTGCAGAAAAGGGTTACAGAGCTGGAGCAAGAAAAGCAATCCCTGCAGGATGAGCTGGACAGAAAGGAAGAACAGGCTCTTCGTGCCAAAGCTAAGGTTGACTCCTTCTAGCTGACCAAATGCTGACTCCAGAACATCCCTGGTGAAATATCAGCTATGCAAATGCTGACTGGCTTTTACTAAGTCCTTATCTTCCCCTAGTACTTGCTTTATTTTACCACATGTTTTATGCCTGGTACTTAGTACTGTCAGTACCTTGTATTAGGTACTTGTGATTTACTTTTCCAAGGTTCCTGAGATCCCATGATGGAAGTTAACAGGAACGAAATGCACTGGGACTTTCGTGTTTTGTTTATTGAGGAATAAAAATATCACACCAACTTAAGTGCTGGGGAGAGTAAGTAATTGGTAATTTTAGGCAGAATAAGAAGTGCTTTATTCAGTGCCAAAGTGCTGAGATTAGACAAGCTTGCTTAGCAGATTTTAATTGTAATTCTCTAACATGGCCTCCTTAAGTACTCGTAAAAATATTAAACTAGTTTTGGCATTTGTTTTCAACAGTGAATGTCTTAAACATTCTGGCATTCATTGTGCTCTGCTTCGTTACCTGTGACAGGTACACGATTTTATTTACATTAACCAATTATATGTCTTAAACACAAAGTTAAGTGAGACCATGCCAATATTTAACTTAAAGCGCTCAGCAGTACCAGAATGATTGTTTTCCAGTTCTATAGGAAAAAAAAATTAGCTCCCTTTCCTTTTCCTGCCCCAACTTTAACAAGGAATAGAAAGGATTGCTTGTTCCTTTGTTTTTTCACACTGATCTGTGTTCTTTCACAGGAGGAGGAAAGGCCTCCAATAAGAGGTGCGGAGTTGGAATATGAGTCGCTCAAGGTAAATCTAAGGAGTTCTTTGGTATTTTCTAGTGAGAATATTACCACCAATTATATGTACTGGCATAGTACGTTACATCAGCTCTGCTGTTTCTGAATATTAGCTAGAAAAACTAGAATTAAAATTCCCCATGAAGTGTTTTATTGTAAGATTGCCTTTTTTTGGAGGTATAGAGTGTATGACTGGGGCTTCATGCAGCTTGCAAGTTAATTTGAGCAAAGATAGAGTGATAAGTGTAGCTCTGTATTCCAGACATGTTCTTTAAGTTGATACATACCTTGGGCCACTAACAATTAAAATATTTCTTAATAACCCTGAATGATGCAGGATCTTCTTAGCCTGTTGGCTGCTGTTTGCTGGGAGCTTACTTTGTTGTTGTTGTTATTAAGGGAAGAATAGGAGAAATAAAGATTGTTGTTTCTTCTTCTTTTCAAATCTACATGTACTACAATACATGGGTGTGGGTTCAGTCTAATGGTAGCCCTGTCTGTGAAATCCTGTTGGGTACACAGCTGGAGGCAGGGGAGGGATCATTGGATTTGTTGCAGTTGCTCGGCGTTTCTGCCATGCTGCTGGCTGATGGAGTTGTCTCCATTTTTTGCAGCGTCAAGAACTTGAATCTGAGAATAAAAAACTGAAGAATGAGTTGAATGAGCTGCAGAAGGCCCTCACAGAAACACGAGCTCCAGAGGTAACTGCTCCTGGTGCTCCAGCATACAGAGTCCTACTGGATCAGCTGACTTCAGTAAGCGAGGAATTGGAAGTACGCAAGGAAGAAGTGCTTATCCTGAGGTCTCAGTTGGTTAGCCAGAAAGAGGCTATTCAACCCAAGGTAAATACCAGTCAAGAAGTACATTGGGTAATAAAGTTATGTTGTATAACTGGCATGCCTTATTTAATTTATCAGCCTGCTTGAAAAGGAAGAAAAAATTATCTACGTTTCAAAGCCTTTCAAAGTGCTAGCTGTTCATCCCTTACTAGTGCACAAATTGCAGCAATCCAAACTGGGAGACTGTTAATAAACCAACCTTGGGCTTATCTGCCAGCATCTCATGAAGATATACAGATCACACCAGGCTGTCAGATACAGACTGTCTGGCCAAGATCTCCCCAGACTCTTTTAATGATGTGGAAATGATTCTTGTTTGGAGCAGTATCGTATTTCTAGTGAGTTGTGCAGTTTGACTGGGAAATTTACCATGTTGTCAGGAATTCTTTTTAATTAGTAGTTCAGCAGGAGGTGTGAGCACCAATTTCTGCTAACTCTGGACGGGCTCATAAATGACTGCACACAAAAAAAATAAAATTTTATAAAGATAACCTATGAAGATATATAAAATCCATATTATTGCTTGATAGGTGACGTGTTTTAGAAGAATAGATCACATCCCCTGAAGTGTATTTTCTAAAAAAGAATAATAAAATAAAGCTATAATTCTGATGAGATACTTAGCAAAGTAATAGCTTTGAAAATAAGTTATTTAACCTGAAAAGGTGTCAGTTAA
>PPHD01029623.1:0-10559 GCA_002909625.1 Bambusicola thoracicus
ATCACATTTACTGCAATACCTAAGGAAAAATATAGACAAGTGATGCATGAGAGTAAAAGACATTCATCAAGAACCCATGACCTGTATAACCATGAACAAATTATCACAGTTTGGATCTGCCATTTAAAATGACGTACCTGGAGTAGGAGTCCCAGGTTTCCTCCTACCCTACAGAAAAAGATCAGCAACTTCAGAGAACACTTTAATGCACCTAAGACCCGAATTTGCCTCATGAGCAGCAGTTTAATTTAAATGCCTAAAGCTAGGTGGGATGAAATAGGAAGAAGAAATACACAAAATGAATAGTAGCAGCAGTTGGGGCAAAACTGCTGAGGGCTTTGCAAATCCTCTTGAAATCTAATGTCCCATATGTTTTACCTTTAAATCAAGTTGCAGTTACTTCAGTGTCTCCAGAGATTTGTTAACGCAGTATGCTTTGTTAGCATAAAGCCAAAAAAAACCAACACCTTCTATTCAATGACATGGTTGTTTTGTTTTTGTTTTGTTTTGTTTTGTTTTGTTTTGTTTTGTTTTTTTCCCTTTGCAATACTAGGAATAGTATTATGTAAGCTCTGGTTTACTGTTTGAGGTTTTGTTAAACCTCTTCAAATGTATTTTTGAGCTACATGAACTCCACTTGCTGGTGCTTCCTTTGTTTAGGTTTCAGTGGGGGATCAGGCTGTCTTTGTGCAGATACCAGTTCCAGCCAGTAATTATTTAGCTACAATAAAAATTGCTAATTCTACTCAATCTCTATTGGTTAACTAGATCTAATCCTCAGTCTTTTTATTTGAATCATTCTGAATCAGTCAAGAAGACTTGCCTGCATCTTTCAGCATGAGGGTCTTTCTACATTAATACAACCCCCAGACATAATATCAACTAAAGCAATATATTTCATAAAGCATTTTTATTTGAATACGCACAAATGAAAAACAGGCACTATCTACCTAGCATTCTAATGAATATATATACATATTTCTTGTTACCTATGTTTAAGAAATAGCTACTGCATCTGTGATTTGTTAACTTCATCCATAAACTTATGATAAAAACTGTACCTATTTTTCTCCCTGCAAGTTATTTCTAGCTGACAAGAAGGATTTATTATCTTCATTTTATAGGTGGTAAATTATTGTTCACAAAAATTATATATATATTTTTTTCAAATACATGATGTTGAGAATGATTGGAACCTGCTTTAGCAGGAGGTTGGACTAGGCTGATCTCCAGAGGTCCATTCCAACCCCTACAATCCTGCGATTCTGTGACAGTAGTTCTCCTGAATTCCTCCCTACTGCTTCACAGCTCAGAAATGAATATTCTCTCTTTCACCTTGTGAATATTTTCATTTTGCAGGCCTGCATGTCTGTGCGTTATAACGGCATATATATTGTCCATAACAGGCAATGTGAACATGAGAGTGTCAAAAGGGCAATAATCGCACTTTAATGGGGGCTGTTCATACAGGCAGCCACATCTTAGAGAACACTTTGTGTTTCCGCAGTTTAAATAGATCCACATAAACAGTTTCAGCCTCCAGGAGGAAATTCAGTTCTTCTGTTTCCAGCTATAATGTTTAAATCACATTCCATAATCAATCTAGAATTCAGGTACTTGTGCATAAACATACAAGGCTCAATAACAAAAGAAGTGATCATACTCTTCTCTTGCATTCACCACCTTTTCAGAATAGGATTTCCTTATTAAAAAAAAATAAAATACAAACTAAAAAGTCTCTGTTCAACTAAAGTGTTAAAATATTATCCCAAATATTCCTCCAGCCAGCAACTTCTCGGCATGGGTTAGACTCTACTTTAAAAACTATTGTCATCCAAGAGACAACCTGTAGTTTTAAATGACTAGCCTGTCAGTTCTTTAGCTCTCTGCACTTGCTTTTTCTGCTTTAGTGAATAGTAACAATTACACGACAAACAGCATGTTATTTCCAACTGTGTTTTTTTGACAGAAATCTTTGTGATACGAATATTGCAAACTTACATTCATTTGCACGATTAACTTTTATGTAGATTTTTAAAGCCTGAAGTCTTTTTTTTATAAAACCCTACAGCCTTTAGACTTCACAACAGAACTCAGCAATCTTTTGTAAAGGACTTGTATTAAAATGAATTAAAATGGACTTCTTTCCATAATGCAGATTTGGGCTCTTTTTCATGATTTTGCTACATTTCAGTTGAGATTTCCAAGTAGTTTATTTTATATAATGAAAAGGATGTTGTCAATAATAATTCTACCCCAGAAAATTCAGACAAATTATGCTTTTTTAAATCTTTATTTGTCGATGAGCATGTGATGTTACACTTAGTAATTAAACATTACAATTAGGTAAAATTCAAATGTCATTCTTGAAGGATGATAGCAGCTATAGGCCCTCTCATTTGGCAGAAAGTGTTCTTAAAAGTTCCCTCATGTATTTAATTTTTGACAGGCAAGTATTGATTTAAATCATTCATCAGTGTCAAATTTGAAAGATGTATACTTGCATTCCTTTCTTCTCTGTTCTGAGTTTTCTCCCAACTGGAACATGAAATGCACTTCAGGTGCCATCTTCTCCCAGCCCACTGACAAAGCTGCACCACCATGTACCTCTGAAGGAGACCCCATCATTTCAGGTGCTGCTACAAGAATGACGATCCATAAGCTACTGATCCCCAATGTTTTGTGACATCTGCATTCTCTCATCAAAATTTCAGTGGTTTAAACAACTGAGAACTAAGGCTACCATAAGGATTTTTATGAGGCTGTGGATATGGACAAAGGTGAAACTGTGACTTCAGCATGGGAGTTCATCATTTACTCATAAGAAGATTAAACCTCAGCATAATTTTGCAGTCTTACTCAATTTTTGTTGTGTCTGCCCAACTTTCTCTCACTGTGCATCTATTATAAAATGCATGAGAATTAATCCTTCCTTCCCCGCCCCCACATTTTTTTTTTTTTTTTTTTTTTTTTTTGTTAATAATTTACTGTCTTCTCTTTCCAAAATCCCAACTATTCCAAATGGGAATTTTTAATATTTTTGTGCCTGTCAAAATCTGCTGCAACAGTTTTTACAAACTGAAGTATTTTATACTGCAATCGAATGCCTTTAATGAAAAGATCTTTTGACAATACAATTAATGGATATCACAGACATGATAATGAACTTTACATGGAGGGCTAGTTTCCTTATTAATATTTTTCTGTTTTTATAGATATATTTTAGGCAATAAAGAGGAGTCTCTGTACCTGCTGGGTTTGTTTGATTTTCCACTTAAAAAATTAAATTTATTTCATTTTTTTCAACATATGCTGTTACAGCATACATCTGATATCTTTACATACTACCTCTTAAATACGCACGCTAATTAAAATTTTTATTTAAAATGAAGTAATAATTATCTTGCCAATTTTAATGACAGTTTCCTAGCAACCAAGCCTTCTCAAATGATGACCCTTATAAGATGCCCTTTATCATTCATGGTCCCCTTCTCTGTGTATTTTCAAAAATTTATTAAATCCTTTTCTTTTATGACTATGCTTCTGTATCTGCTATGCTTCTGTTTTATTAATTTTATCAAAGACATTAGAATAATAAAATGAGAAATTCAGAAAAGAATCCTAAAATTAGACATTGAATTACAACAATCAAATGAAGTTTTAACATTCTGATAAAGAACCCAACAATTTGAGGTAATATTGTCTTTCCTATTCCATATTGTCCGTAAAATCCAGGAGAAATTCCATAATGGTATCTCAAAATGAAATGCTTTAGTCTAAAATAACACTTAAAATTAAAATTAATGTTCCCAACACACAATATACTTTAAATGTTTTATTCTCGGTTGAAACAGAAAAGTAAAAAAATTATTAATTTCTCTAACAAAAATAAAAGAAATTTCAAAAGTTACTGTGCTTTAAGCTCAAACAGAAATATTTTGGCTGTCCGGAATTTTCAGGCAATGAATGTTACATACCCAATTTCTTCCTGGTTTGTCACCCTTTCCTTGCTGGAAAAACTGGTGAAAAGGTAGAGAATGTAAGGAAAATGTTTTGTTTTGTTTTGTTTTGTTTTGTTTTGTTTTAAGAAGGCTCTATTTTTTCACACACAGGGGAAATCACTGAGTAAAAGAGAGAAAGACAGAGAAAGAACAGAAAAAGGAAGGAGAGAAGAAATTGAATGATATATTTATAATCCTAAACTGAATTCAGAAAGTCAAAATGGCTTCTAGTTTGAATAAGTAATTTACTGATAAAGCTAGACAGTAGTTTTCAATCCTATCACTGTAATTACAAAAATTACTAAAATTAACTGCTTGCTATAATATCCAGCCCCTTGTCTTGGGTCAAGCGGTACCATGTTGTTTGCATTGAGTATGCTGAGGTCCATGTAAAGTATGCTCTTTGAGTGCCCATAATAGGCAACGTGCAATGGGGTCTCAAAGAACAACTCAAAGAGACCCCATTGCATATTGCCTGTTATGGGGACAACTTATTAAAGTATTAACACAATTGCAAAGCAATAACTGAACCATGTCTTCAGTCAGAAGTTTTACTTTAAATTATCATTTGAGCTGCAATAAGTGTATTAAGGGAAAATTGTCGTTTTATTGGAAACTAGAAAATTTAGCAATCACAGCCATCATGTTAAAAAAAAAAAAAAAAAAGTCTAATGTCAAAGGAAAAATGTCAGCCAGCTGTAGTCTGACATTAGCAGGACAAACATTAAAATTCCCTCTTCCATGCAGCACTGCAAATGCTTTCTGTTATTTGTGTGAGTTCAGCTAACAACACAGCAAAGACCTTTCTCCAAACAGCTTCCAGTAGACAAAAGAGAGAAAGGGATACTGAGGAATAACTCACAGCATTCATGCAGATAACGGAACACAGACATTTTATACAACAACACAGGCTGAGCAGAGAAAAACATGATACAGATCTACTATCAGTGAGATTGGAATTGTCTTCTAGGTGTTTTCCAAAAGAATCAAGTAGGATATCAAGGAAAATGGTGGGTAAGGGCAGGAGGACTTCACCTACTGCCCACAGCTCAAAGGAGTCTAACACAAAATAATGTCTTGAAAAGAATATTAAAGTTTGATAAACTGCTTGCACCAATAAAAATGTTTGTAGAAATTGATTGCCAAGGTCTGTGGCAAATAGCACTGAGGAAAATACATTCCATTGTCTCCCCTCATATCCCCCAAGTGCACTGCAGTATTTGTCCATTCTTCTTCCCTGTTTGAAGACTTCTTGATGTAAAATGAAGGAAGGAAGTAAAGAGGTGAAGTCTCCTCTAAGCTTATACTGTGCAGAGACATGGACCAGGCTGTTGACCACAGTGTGGCTTCTCAGACATGAAAGTTTCATCTAAAGACCTCTTGCCAACTGGGAGAATTCAGGTGCCTGACTTTAACTCTAAATTTTTGGTGACTATTCAAACCTTTATGTATTGCAGCAATCTGAGATTCTTTCACATTTTTTAGCTCCTGCAATAGGACACAGAGAGCATTAGATATTTTAGATCTTAATTAATGAAAATACTATTATTGTGCATAATCAAGATTCAACGGTTTCTTGTTTGTTTGTTTGCTGTTAGTTGTTGTTGTTGTTGCTGAGACCCTATTTGGAAGCAGAGCAGAGATCAAGAGATCAAGGAACAAAATTAGACTAGAAAAAAATGATCCATCAAATATCAGTTACTAAAATTTATTTTGCCATTTGTCAATTTGAAGCTTTCTCCCCCTTGAGAACTGCTGCTAATAAAACAGACATAATTAAACTTTCTTTAAACAGTTTTTGTTGTTATTGCTGGATAAGTTACCAGTTCATACTTCTGTACATTAGAGGAAGTTTAACGTTGGCAGATTGTTCAGTAAAACAGATGCTGTTTATTACTTTCCCTTCCTTTTCCAAGGTGCCATTGGTTTCACAGTAAAAGAGAAATATTTGTTTAAAAAGACTAAAACCTAAATCAAATAATTGTGGCTAAGAGGACACCAGAACTGCAGGAGTATATTAAAGTGCGTCCATCCATTACCTCTTACTCTTGACTGGCTGTAAAGATCTCTATTTATGAATGTTCCCTGTTTGCTTGCTTTGAAATCTATAAAATATATCCATATATGTCAGTTTGACAAATGTTTTAGCCAATATAGCAAAAGAAAATTTGACCAGTAGGAATTTAATTGTGTGTAAGTATTGAAACGGACAGAAAGAAATGCATTAACAATCTCTTTTTAATACTGAGTATTGTTTTAAACAATATAGAGTACTACAATTGCAAGGACACGATCAGTATCTTCCTTTATAATTACATGCCATTTAAAAAGAAATACAGAATTACAAAACTGAAGATACTATACAATTTTGAGGACTTTCACATGGAGTTTTTCTAAATTGAGTACTTAACATCCATAACAACATGAACAGAGTAATATTTTATCTTCTAAAATGCCTATAACTGCAACTGTTTGTATCTAAACATAGAATCACTGCACTGGAGTGTTCAGTGCCAATTGTATTGAAGGAGTATCCAAAAAACTCATTTGCTTGCGATTTTCACTAACACAGAATATGCCAGCACCAAGGAAAGAAAATACCAGTTAACTCTTGAAGGGTATGATTGTCTGTTAGAGAAAAATTGGTAATAAAAGAACATCTCTGGTAAATCTCAACCAGTTCTAAAAATCCTAAGATGTGTCTATACACAGTAAAATGAAGTAATAACTGTAATACAGAGATCCAGCTACAGTTGGTTAATCAGATAATTAACCAATTGTTTAACTGTTAGCTAACTGGATAACAGAAGCAGAGAAAATGCAGCTGTCTGGGTTTCAGCTCAAGCATGGACCACATGAGTCTCTAGGCTGTTATCATTTCCATTTTACCTATGTAATCTAGAGTAAAGCTAGTACTGATATGGCTACAATCAGGCTCGTCTTTTACTGTCTGCACCTTAAAAGGAGATTAGCCAATTAACACATCAGCTACCACAAGAAGGAAAATCCTGAATCCTAAATGAAGGGGGAATTTTGAGAGCTGGAACATGCAAAAGTACAAAATATTTTTCAATATCATGAATATATTTCATCCTTTCTAAAATATGGTGCAGCAAAATTCTCCAGATTGTTATGCCAAATGTAGGAATGGTTATAGATTTGCAAATTATTGCTTCTGACAGCAAGTTGGCTCTATCAAAGCCACCCACACTCCCACCAACACTATTGTTCAAGTCAGTTACTGAAGTTTGCTGGGCATTTTACAGAACAAATAAATAGTTCTTGGCTCAAGGATCTTGTCAAATAATTTTATCAGTGATGTAATGGGTGACAGCAAGGAGCAGAAAAAGAGAAAGAAAGGGCTGAGCTGGAGCATTAGAAGTATTCATATGATTATGTAGCCAGAACTGTACTTACCGAGCAATGTTCAGTATGTATATTCTTTTTGGCTTTTACAAGACAAAACAGAATTCTGAGTAGTAGTTTTTGTAATCATTTGCAAACTAGATTTCCATAGCTCTCAGTAAAAATCTGATAACATGAAGATATATCATGCAAGTGCCCAATTTTCAAAGTGTATGTCAGAAAAATACCGGAAAAGAGGAAGAAAAAAAAAAAAAAAAAAAAAAAAAACATAGTTGAGTGTATAACATCCAAATAAAAGCCCATAAATAACTCCTAAGAAGAAGAAGAAGAAAAAAAATTTGGAAGATTTAAATGTTAAGAAGTAATTTTCACATTAAGAGCTGTACGTAACTTTTGAGTTGGTTTCCATTAGATGTTGTCTTGTTAATGCAATGAATTTCTGTTCAAGATAATACACAGCAAATATGTCCAAACTATGGCTTGTGGGACATGCGTGGCCCATCACAGATTGCAATGAGTCTTGTGTCCCTTCTTGACGCATCATCTTGGTGCCAAGTGGCCTGGCCTGGCCTCAAAACGTGGAGACGGTGCAGTGCTGTCAGTTAAGGAGAACACAGTGATTGCTGATACTAATATTTCCACCTGCCTAATGGCATCTCAGAAGAAAACAGAACCAAAAAAAAAGAAAAATCATGAATGAAGAAAGGGTGTTCAAGGAAAACTGGACAGATGAGTATTCCTTCGTAAAGACAAATAATATGGCACTATACTTATTGGGCAAGGAAATGATGCCAGCTTCAAATATTACAATATGAAAAGACATTGTATGCAGAAACACAATGCCAAATTCAGTGCACATCATGAAGTGCTTTATAAAGACAAAATAACAGAACTGAAAAAAAAAGTCTGTCATCTTAACAAAATCTCATTTAAAACGTTAAAACTCAAGCTGTTATAAAAACGAGTTACGTGGTAGCAAATCTGATAGCAAAAAAAAACCAAAAAATAAAAAAACATTTACTCATGGTGAATTTATTAAGCAGTGTATGAAAAGCATGGCAGATATAACATGTCCGGATAAAAAATGGATTTTTCTAAAATCAGTTTTTGTCACCAGACTGTGTCCAGGCTAACCAAAAAAACAGGAACATCTATCAAAATAAATTTGGAGAGTAATGTTGCTAATTTCAAATTATTTGCATTGGTGATAAATGAATGTACTGATGCTACAGATACAGCTCAATTTGCCATCTTCATTGGAGGTATTGATAACAAATAGAATGTCATTGGCTTCTTTGTGCCATTAAAAGACACAATAAGTCTCTTGATTTGCATTAAGCAGTAAAAAAATACATTGAAGAGATTTTCTTCTATCTCTGTCAACATACAAGATGTAGCTACTGATGGTGCCCCAGTGATGGTTGGTATAAAAACAGGAACTTAGAAAATTAATAGGTGATGCAATTGTCATCATCAGCTCACATTTGGTGAACTGTCACTGCATCATGTATCAAGAAAATCTATATGCAAAAGATTTAAAAATGGATAATGTCATGTAAATCATCATCAAAGTTGTGAATTTCATAAAGTCCAAGGGATTGAATCATGGCCAATTCCAGGAGTTCCTTAGAAGTATAAATGCTGACTATGGGGACATCTTTTTTGAAGAAGGGTGACTAAGTTGGGTAAAATGCTAAACCGATTTTACAACTTGCAAAGTGAAATCAAGTTCTGTAGGGAATTAAAAGGAAAATTTGTGCCAGAATGTGAAGATTGAAAATGGCTCACAGATCTAGCATTTTTGGTGAATGTGACATCTTATTTAACTGAGTTACACATGCATCTTCAAACTGAAAATCAACTTATATGTGCAATGTTTCAAACCATAACAGCATTTGAAATGTAACTTAGATTATGGCAAAAATAAGTTATGGCAAATAATTTCATACATTTTGATGTATGAAAAAAAAAAAAAAAAGCCAACTTGGTATCATCTGCAAACTTACCGAGGGTGCACTCAATGCCCTCATCCAGGTCATCAGTAAAGATATTAAACAGGACAGGCCCCAGCACCGACCCCTGCGGAACACCACTTGTGACCGGTCACCAGCTGGATTTAACTCCATTCACCACAACAGTCTGGGCCCAGTCCTCCAGCCATTTCCTTACCCAGCCAAGAAGTGTACCTGTCCAAGCCACGGACTGCCAGCTTCTGCAGGAGAATACTGTGGGAGATGGTGTAAAAGGCTTTACTGAAATCTAGGCTTTACTAAATCTGTAGACTACATCAACAGCCTTTCCCTCATTCACAAGATGGGTCACTAGATCATAGAAGGAGATCAGGTTGGTCAAGCAGGACCTGCCCTTCGTGAACCCATGCTGGCTAGTCCTGATCCCCTGGTTGTCTCGCACATGCCGCATGATCTCCCTCAAGACAATCTGCTCCATAATCTTCCCCAGTACTGAGGTCAGGCTAACAGGCCTGTAGTTCCCCGGATCCTCCCTGCAGTCTTTCCAGTAGATGGAAGTCACACTGGCAAGCCTCCAGTCTTCTGGGACCTCACCCGTCAACAAGGAGCGCTGATAGATTATGGAAAACGGCTCGGCTATCACCTCTGCCAGTTCCCTCAACACTCTTGGGTGAATCTCATCTGGTCCCATGGACGTGTGGCAGTCCAGTTGGAGTAGCAAGCCTCTGACTGTTTCCTCCTGAATCGTGGGGGGTTTAGTCTGCTCCTCAGCCAAGACTACCAGGTCAGAGAGTGGAGAAACCTGAGGATAACTGGTCTGACTTTTAAAGACAGATGTAAAGAAGGCATTCAGAACCTCTACCTTTTCCTTATCCTCAGTGGTCACATTCCCACTGGAAATTCTCTCTGGTCCTCCTCTTGCTTTTGATATACTTGTAAAAGAGTTTCTTGTTCCCTTTTACCCCAGTAGCCAGGTTGAGTTGAAGCTGGCTTTAGACTTCCTGATTTTCTCCCTGCACATCTTAACAACTTCTTTGTATTCTTTCTGAGTTGCCCGTCCCTTCTTCCACAGGAGGTAGATTCTTTTTCTTCTGGAGCCTCAAGAAGAGCTCCCTGTTCATCCACACTGGTCTTCTTCCATGCCGGCTCATTTTGCAGCTCAGGGGGACAGCCTGCTCCTGAGCCTTTAAGACTTCCTTCTTGAAGAGCAACCAGCCATCTT
>PPHD01029624.1:0-10559 GCA_002909625.1 Bambusicola thoracicus
ATTTTTGGAGATATGACCCTTACGTATTTTAGACAGTATTCTTGCCTTGTCTAAGACTGGAACTTGAAGGAGTTTAAATTCTAGAGTTCCACGTATTCCAGTTCTTATATATACAGCTTTCAGAAGTTTCATACTTCATATTTTATTCTAAGTCACTAGAACTACAAATTTCAGATCCTGATAATACCAATCAGTATCCACAAGAAAATTTCGTTAAGAATTATAGACTAAGAAATACCAGAAGTGTTCCTGGTCTATTAACACCTTGTTAAGACAACAGGAAAACCAGGCAACTAGAAATCTACTAAAATATGATTAAGAAAATAAGACAGGGGTAACCAGTGTTTGGATTTCAAGTTCAACTTTATTGTTAAATATACATTTACAAGGATACTGTAGGCTTACAAACTAAATCCAAAACCACGTGAGAATTTAATTAATGACTCCACAAAGTAACTCCTTTGCCCTGTTTCAGTCTTACTTTTGTAGCTAAATCAAGGCGTACATTTCCATTTTCTAAGTACTTAAAGCACATTTCTGAGTTCAGCTAATCTCTGATTTCACAGGGAGTAATACAATTAAATAAAACATCTTTTGCAAATTAAAAGATTAGAGTAAGGTTAGGGGGTAAGATGGGAAATCACTATTTGCCATTTAAAGTTACAGAACACAGTCGGAAGAATGTACCTTTACGAAGCCTAGGAGGTAGACTCTCAAATATGCTCTTCTCCAGAGGCCACGGATTTTGCTTCATCTGGTCACCAAGTACTTCCACTTGTGAAGTTTCCACTCTACTGTTTTCAGACTTATTTTTTTTCTTCATATAGTCAATGTGTTGTGCAGCTTCATGAGGATTTGTTTTCGTGAAGGACAAGCTGACATAAATTGAGTCATTCAGAATACCTGAAAGAGTCAAGAGCTTCCACTTAGGCTCAATCCGCAGGTCTTCAGAGTACGCCTGCTCTGTTTATCACTACAAGAGGTCATATCCTGAGGGAACATTATCTACCCAGTGTCAAACACACTTGTTCTTATAAGCAGACAAACATTAATTCATCATTATGACTACTCTCGTACAGATTTTGATCTTACTTTAAAAGAACTTCTAAAGCAAATGAAAAAAGTGAACAATTAATTGAAACTGAATCTGAAACACACAGTCAATTGCCACAGTACTTTTCCAGCAGCAAACCAAATGGTTTAAAAGGAGATGAGGAAAACTGACTTCATTTTCATTTGGAAGAAAACATCTACAATGCATCAGACTGAGGCGCTGTCACAAGGTGCAAAAGGAAAGATAGTAAATATTAAGATACACTCAAAGTATAAAGCTAAATTAGCATTTGTTGCTGGTAAGTGTCAAAAGAACACACAAAAGTCTTTAGCAGAGAAGTTATCTATATCAAAGTGTTCTAGATGGGGGAAAAAAAAAAAGGAGCTCCTACAGTTGAAACAGCTTAATGAGAAAGTAGATGCATAACTAAAGAGTTTGGAAAGGCTACGGTAAGAACAAAAGTATCACATCAATAGTACAAAAATGAGGACAAATAGTGCCATGCACAGGGGATGTGAGGGGAAGACTCCAAGAAAGACCTGCGAGCAATCTCAGATATAGCGTCAGATGAAAGTGTGCACACAGGAAACTCATAGGTGCAGTACATGAATACAGCCCATCTTAGCACAGGCAGCCCCAAACCACAGGCATGTTTGTGTCTGCAAAAGTTGTGCTTTTAATTATCTTGCAAAGGTTCTAAAGTGGGGCCCTCTTAAAAATTATTTAACAATATTACTAGAAATGAAACTCTTAATCAGAACTGGGATGTTCTTGAACAGGAAGAAATTGTCTCAAGGAAGCATGAATAATGTGTGCTTAGAGTATAAGCAATGAGCACATCAAGCTACAACTACATTATAGCACATTAGCTGGTACTAACTCTAATAGTACAGACATCGTAATTTCCACTCCTATAATCTGACCTAGAACTATTTGCTTCCGCACCCAAAGAGTACGGGCAGAGCATCTGTTACACACAGTTACCTTCAAGCTAAGTAGTAAATGATTGTTTCTAACTTGTCTGTCTCAAAATCGAGCAAGGAATGACATTTATAAATATCTTACTTTGATTCAAGAGAGCATCTTTCAGTTATTCCTAAACTGATCTGGATCCCAGTAACTGTGACATTTTAAGACTTCTCGTTAAGTCTTTCATGATACAGACAAATGATTTATCTGTTACTTATTTACTACTATTGTTAGACAGTTCCCAGTTCTGGACTGGGATGTTTTACTTACAAATTTACTTGGACAGTAAAAGAAAGGAAGTGATAAGATGACGCAAGTTGCACAAAAGAGTAGTCTAGTTAATACCGAAGGGTAGGACAATAAAGAAACTAATATAGTTTTCCTAGAATTACAAGTAGAATTCTTTGGTCATTTCACTAAATGATACTAGCATTCACTTCACACAAAGTTGTTACAAACCCTAAAGTGCAGTTTTTGTGACAACTACCCCAGGCAAGTGGTTAAAACTGTATGATTTCTACCAGCTGAAATTCAGAATTAGAATATAACTTACAAAATCCCCTGCACCCCCTCCACCCTTTAAAAAAGACACACAGGTTAACAACATATCACCAATAATTACCCACAACAGTAACATACCATTCTCTTTCAGGAATTTAAAAGCATCTGAATATCCTTGCTCACAGATCTCACCTAATACCTGCAAGCAGAGGGTAAACAAGTCAGCCAAATAACCAAATAAAAGAAATTCAAAATTCAGATCAAGAGTTCATGAAATAAAAAGCCACTTACATCTATCTTTCACCCTTGTTAGTGCTAACTTTTCTCACAGTTGCTGTAGATCTATAGATTCAGGTTAATAAACCTACTGTGTGACACACATGGTCATGCAAACAACTGCTTATCTGTCATCTCTCACAAATGCAATGAATTATTCAGTAGAAGGAACAGCATTCTAATGGCTTAGAAGAATTGCCTCTCTCATTTCATGTCTTTAGCATGATGTCAGAAGCATCAAAGGTAGTATCAAAGCAACAGGGTGACTCGGTGGAATATGTAAGTTCCCCTCTTCCCTCCCCATGCTTTCCAATTCCCAAAACTGCAAGAGGTCAGCTGTGCAATTCTCCTGTTCCAGCTCAAACTTAGCCTTCCACATGTAAACATCTTTCAGCAGATGCAACACCAGCTCATCTACTAATGTGCACAGCAGTCCTGGACAAAAGAAAAAAATTAACATATACATAAGTAGAATTTAATGTTTTTCTTTTTCCAAGTGGTTAAAAAAATTAAAGCATTTACAGTGATCAGAACATTACTTCTCCTCTGTAGGGTATCCCAAGTCAACTGGCAGTCTGTTTTCAATTTTTCCCAGCTTCAGCAACTGCAATTCTAGTGATTTCCCTCATCAAATCTGCAATTAAATGCTTAGCAAGTTTAGCTTTAGCAAGGCTCATATCTGATGTAAACAGTCTAGAACTTCTACAAAGTTCTGAAGAACCTGGTTAGCAGGTAAACGTGAAGGGACTCTGAACTGACAGTTATTAATTCACCAGCAGGAATTTTGTGATAGAATCCTGTGCTAATTCCTAAAGAAACAGAGAAAGACAATACCAATTTAAGTCAGAGAGACTAAACAACAGCAACAAAAAAAACCCCCACTAACACAGACTATGAGTAATGCAAATGAGAAGTGTCATGAGAAAGCTTTATATGATGTATGGGAACTGTTGAATCACGGCCTGAACCTCTGATTGACCACCTGAGGCGAGCACTGAGTCAGCCGCAGGGGCACAGGTGAATGCAATCTCACCTGAGTGACTGGACCTCCTAGGGCTGACTCCCTAGGAGGAAGGATCTCTCTCTGGAGATCCTCCCTTTTGGGAACCTATCTACAGGCCCAGGATACAGGTAAGATCGGTATTTTGCTTCTTTGTAACAATGTAATTGTTCCATCTAATACTGCTTGCTCTAGCCGTAACAATATGACCAGATAAAGTGCTGAGATTCCTGGAGCTTTCTGCAAAAACAGAGCTTTTCTATGGAAAAATGTTTTACTAAAAATACATGAAGGCAGTGAGTTACCTTAGGTTCTGGCGGAAAGAGTGCTTGCGTTAAACGATAAAGGTTCCCCAAACTGAGCTGAATGCTGGTGTTGGTCACATTCATTTCATGAAAGTTGGCAGAATTCCCCTTTGGACAGATATCACACTCCCCAGCAAAAGGTGAAACGGTGATGGTATTCTTAGATTCATACTGAGGCAAGTTGTCACTGATTCCTCCATCCACATAGCGCTACAAAGATTAAAAGTAAAAAGAACACTGACATTTTCTAGCTAGCAAATTTCCCATGTAGGAATGAAGTGCATTTACGACTAACAGAACAGTCTCTGCTATGCTCCCAGACTAAACATTTTGAATAGTACGCTTTGTCCTGTAGTTCCACAGAAAATCTAGGAGTACTCTATTTGGGATTTCTTTGTATGTTTAAGAAAGAGCAAGTCCATTTGAAGGATGGCAATCCCACACAACATGCACTAAAATAACTGGTACAACTGTCTCCTCTTCCTCAAAGGACAGCACTAACCTATGAGGTACCAGGCTGCTTCTGTAGGAAGAACAGAAGAGAACAGCTCTACACTCCCAAGTTTTAGGTTCCTCAGTATTAAACAATTCTGTTTAAAAAGAATTGCTTACAATTGCTCTTGCAATTAGAATTTGCAATCAAAGGATGATAAATACTCAAGACATTAAGAATTTACAAATAAAAGTGAAAAAAAGCTTTGCACAAAAGTTTAGAAGTTGTCCCAAGTTGTACTTTTTTAGTGTGTTCAGCTGCCCATGTCCATAGTTTTAATGCATCATCTCAAACATTTTAGGATCCAAGAACTGAAGAGTTCTATATTGAGGTAACAGATCTGTAATGCAGCAGCTGCAAAACTTAACCAGTCACTCATTGCAGCCTCCTCTCCAGTTGGGGCCCGTTTTAGGCAGTTTGTTCTAACAGCATCAAAGGATCACCTCCTTACCAACTTTGCTGTTTTAGTGGCTCCATATTCCTCCTTCCTATCCATACAGAACCTGTAGGTCCTTTTATAAAATGGAAAGGCAAGGTGGCTTTGAGCAGGAGCAACTCAGATTACCAGTTTAATATGGATTGATACTTGCTTCCCAAGCACTGTGAGAAACAAACTAGGAATGAGGAAAAGGACAGCTCAGAGCAATTTATTCAACATACTCTTCTAGAGAAACCTGTTCCTACCTGGCAACCTTCTCATGAAGTTATTCATAAGTGGAAGCACATGTCTGAATTATGTTGGTTGGTTTTCATTAGGGTTTTTTTTTTTTTGTTCGCTTGTTTCTGGGGCAAAGGGGACTGCTGTTGTCATTGTTTTCAGTGGTTTTTCTTTTTTGCTTTTTGTTTGCAGTTTCTGCTTATCTGATCCCCTTAACATGCTCTGAATCTAAACCCATGGATACGACTGAAAGGTGTAAAAACAAAAACAAATACAACAAGCATCAACCCAACACACTTCACAACTGGTGATTAGGTAAAAAGGTGACCTTCATTTAGATTCCTTTTCTCCTACTTATTGAGTGAAAGACTGGTAGATATCAGTCATTCTCTTTGGTAAGCGCACACTAGCCTGGTGAGGTGCATCGCTTGCGTCTTGTCACAACATAACTGTCTCTTACTAAAGACAAAGACAGCAGAGAGAAAAGAGGGAAGAAGGAAACTCCACGTTGGGGAAGGACCTCAAATCCAACAGAAACCAGACTTGAGCAGTTCTACCACTTACAGAATAGCTAGCCTAGAACCGAATTTGTTTTACACAATGAAGTCCTTCAGCAAACCTGCTTCTTCTGCTGATACTGACCATGCTGTCAAATGAAATGCAACACAGTCTGTAAGGTAACACTCTTACTAGACATTATCCACAAGTCTTTGTTTTAAAGTACATGTGCAGGAAGCACCAAGCCGCTAAAGGACAAGAATCTACCAAGTCTAAATACTGGATATTTTACAGTATTTAAGCCCTATAGTAGTCATACCAAGCATATGCAAAGGTGGTATTCTTACCAAGTTACAGTTGTGTCTCCTAAGCATTACAGTGATACCAAAGTCATTGCAAATAACAAAAGCATAAGGTCCCTCCTCATTCCCTTCCCTCAAAATAGGGCCAAATAAAGCATCACTTGTACATTTTTGTACTCTGAATGAGGTCTTTTAAAATAACATTGTTGTCTGGTGACAAGGACTGAAGAGCCAGATTATCCTGGATCCACCTAAACCTTGGATTCAGTCCAACGTCCTGTTTTCATAACACCTTTAATCTGGAGGAGTTTAAGAAGACATACAAGGTTTAGAAATACAGATAAAGAAAAATCCCCATACAGTTCTAATCACTTTTGCTTTAATTTAAGCATTTCATGGCTATCCTTGACCTTTTAGTACTTACAGATAGCCTCAAGAACAGTCTGTAACCAACCACTTTTAAGAATTTTGTTTTAATGTTTTTTTTTTCTTTTTTCCTGCATTCTTCCCCTCTCCTTGTTTAAAGAAAATGAAATTTGAAAGGAAAGAAAATACAGCGTAGTGCAACACCATAACAAAAAGCCATTAACATGACGAAGCACATGCCTGCTTCAAGACCTGTTAACCCAAACACCTGCAACCAACTACACTAACTTATCTGCAGTTCTTACCCCTTGAATGGGGAATGTTAAGAAAACTCAGTATAGCCATGAAGTATCCAGAGATTCCGTAACTATGAGATTATGTGCATTAATGGGAACAAATATATTACTACGAGCTTTGATGAGAGGATTTGTTTTATACTATGATAACAAAAAATCATATATACACTGTCTTTTGTTACTTTCAGAACAGCTGGAATTATTTACAGATCTTAACAGAGACTTACCACTCCTCTAAATGATGGCGGAATTAGGCCACAATAGATCGGGACAAATGAGCTACAGATCAATGCCTGTAGGAAAACGAGATTATATGAATCAGTAATTGCTCTGTTACTGAAATTATCATTTACATTCATTCTCTTCAGATGCCAGCAAAGCCAACTGAACAAGCAACCAAAAAACCCAGCAAGTACTCTTACACAATTACTAAAAAAAAAAAAAAAGCTAATATCAATTATTGTTTTATACAAAGGATGAGGACATTCAATTTCGTTATTAATGTAATCACATTTCATCTAAAAAAAAAAAGATTTATGAGAAGACTATCTGTAGAAATGTTAATTAGAAAGAAAAAGTTTACTTTAATTCCCTCACGCTACACATTTTCTGAATAAGCCATGTAACTACTTCAGCACACCTGCATGATTCCAGAGGAATGATACTGTACTGGCTTTTATCCTGATATTAAGAATTAATTTAAAAAGCTATTTTTAATGCTTCCTGACCACTGCTTTCATAAGAATAACTTTGCAAAATATTCTTCATGACAGATACAGTTTCTTTAGAAGCAAAGCACTTTAAAGGCAGATCTGTTTTTTAGACTGATCACTCACACACACCTCCTCGCTCCGTTCATAGTTACATTAGCTGGAAAAACTTGTAAATGAGTGTCGTAATAAAGTCTGAATTAATTTTTAATGTACAGCCAAAGTAACAGTGACTTAAGATGTTTAAAATTGAAATATAACAGAAGACATTAAATGGACTCAAGACTATCGAAACCTCAGAAAGCTGCCAAAAACAAACATACCTGGACAACTTCTTCTTTAGAGTCAAAATTAGATATCAGTGTGTTTTTACCATCTGAGACTCTAGTCAGTGAAATGCACAGTCTGCCCGATGACAACAGGTGAGTGTTTTCTGGCAGATTTCTCATCAATCCATCTCTTATTATCTTTATCACATTAAATGAAGGATGAAGAGGACCGAGATTCCGCTTTCTAGCTTCTTTGGCCAATGCCAGAACATCTGCACATGCTTCAGCTGCAAATAAAACACATTTCATTTAAAGACGGAAGATAAGTCAAAGAAAAAGAAACCCATCAAAACCCACACTTCCATTACTAAAGCACGTCTAGAGCTGCAACTGGCTGCCCGCATGAAGAAAAGGTTTAACACGGAAACTAAAAGCCCATCAGTGTTTAACTGAGAGTTTGAGTTTTCTGAGGAGGGAAAAAAATAGAGTCACTAAGACATTCAAACAGTTGTGTTCTGGGGAGGACCCAGCCACTAAGTTATTTCTATTTGCTATTTCCATATAGACTGTGGATGTAAAACACCCATGTAAGGGACTCCAATTAAAAATTATTCATTCTGGAAACATGTTCTTTAAGAAGAAACAAAGATAAGTAACCTTGCACGAGCACAGATGTATTCCATATGCAACATCCACAAAAAATACATAACACACAGATTTAAATTCCACACTATCTCTTCTGAAGAAGCCCTGGTTCTTCACAGCTAGTAACATTGGTTTGACATTAACAAGACATACTGTTACAGGGTTACAGGACACAGTAAAGGAGACATTTAGTGAGAAGTTAAGGTAGGGAACCTCAGCAGGTTATTTTTAAAGCAGTAGGTAAGGAATACAGTGAAGATTTTCAACACAGGTCTCCACTTAAATAGGCTTTTTGTTCCTTAAGCCAATACGTAACAGACATTTTATTAAATTTTCTCCAATTAAATCAGCATTCAGAAGCTGGAGCAAACCACTACAGGGGACCATCATTCCTAGAGAACACCGAAACTGCTCTAACAACCACACACACAGTCATGTTTAACAAGACTAACATAACAGCTCATCCATCTGACAAAGTTTTGTTTAAATATTAAGTATTATGCTTCCCCAAGGCATATTTTGGGGATATTGCCTGATAAGGCAGTCAGCTTGGAAGCGGAAGGGGAGTAGGGGGAAGGAAGGTCAAAGTAACAGGTCGCTAACCTGAGTGATACATTACAAGGTCACCCACAAATATGCTCAGAACCTGCAAATTTTAACTTACATAGATTCTTTCTAGAACAGACAGGACTCAACTTGCCAAGCTAACCATCAACACTGCACTAGAAATAACTCTGCTTAAGCTTTTGAGTTCAATTTTTTGAAAATATTATCTTTCTACAGTGTTATTTTCTCCCGTCAAGTAGTAATACTTCTACCTTTCTTAGCATACTAAGTAAGTCACACCGTTTTCTTTTCAGCATGGACAGACATCTCAGTGGGTGACAACATCATCACAAAAACAACAGGTCTCTAAGGCACCTGTGGAGAAGATCTAATCTGTGAGCACCTCAACAGGCCCTGTTTGGATCGACCTAAAATGCACATTGTACTCTGAAGTACAGCCACCTCCAACCTCCTCCCTCCACCTTTCCCTGAACTCACAGAAGAAGGTTTCCCCATCAGTTCAGCCAAGAACACTTCCCCCCACCCCACACCGTGTTCAATGGTTGTTTACATTAACTCAAGCTTGAAGTTCTACATACTCTAGCCAATAGACAACAAAAAGCAAGAAGAAAGCCTTTATTTCAAACACCTAGCTACAAACCTCCAGAAGGTGAACGATACAAATCAAATTAAGTCAGAAATCCTGCACACAAATACAACTGTAGTTTTATGTGCAGTGACAAGGACATGAATTCAGGACTGAGTTCAGTCAAGCTTTTAACATCTCCAAGGACAGAGACCCCACTGCCTCTCTGATCACCTATCCCTACATTCTCCACATCCCACAGCAATTTTCTTTTCTTCGTATCATAGAATCACCAAGGTTGGAAAAGACCTTTAAGATCATCTAGTTTAACTGCCCACCCATTACCAATATTTTCCAGTATCTGCTCAGAATTTCCTATATTCCAGCTGCGCCCCTGCCTATCACCCTTACATCAGACATCTCTCAGAAGAGATGATTCTCTTCTTCCTACAGAAAAAGACAACTGTGAAAGCGTGGGACATACAGCCACAACTTCAGAAGTTACTACTGCGTATTATATTGTATCAGTGTAAAGGAACTGCAGGGTACAAACTAATAAAGTGTATGAAATTAGTATAATGTTTCTTCAGACCTTAATGGCAATCCACTGCTTTCACACAACCACACAAAATTAGCAGCTAAAAGGATGTAGAATTCACATGGGTATTCCCTCTTATTGTAATAATGCAAAGATCTTAGGATGTGGCTGCTTTTGATACATCTTCTAATAACCCCAAGTGTCTTTAGAAAAGATAGTATCCAGGACAGACACTCTCACCCATCAGACTCAGTACCAAGGGGAGCGCCCACAAACACACTAGTTATTTTATTATTTACAGATTACTCCACTTGGCACACAAGAAAGAGATGACGTTGGAATAAAATGAAGTTCACAAGTCTTAGTTCTTAAAATACTAAAAGCCTTAAAAGCTTTTAATATCAAGTATTTTCAGGCAAGCAATATGAATTATTTTTGTGCCTATAAGCGCTTCTAGCATTCAATGCAGTTCCCTAGAGCTTTTAAGTAATCTACAACTAATTAGAACTTAACAACAGACATGTACTAAAACTAAATCACTACTAAA
>PPHD01029625.1:0-10558 GCA_002909625.1 Bambusicola thoracicus
ATAATACAAGTGTATAGAATGTACTATAAGGTCATATAATGAATAATATGCAATATAACATAGATATATTAAAATATTGTATATTGACTCATAATGTTATCTAATATAATATTCTAAAGAAACATATATATTTTTTCCCAGCAGATTCTGTCTTTTTCCATGTGCTTAGATTGTTTTTAATGAAGACTATATTTTCTTTAGCATTTCAAAATACCACTCAGTCTCTGGCTAACTGTCCTGTGCAGTCCACGGTGAAACAGAAATATCTTTCCATTTTCCTTGACACAAGTTTCCTTTCAAAAGTTTCATTCCCATTTATTTATCTGTAGCACAGAAAGATACAGCCTGTCCACAAAAAGCAAAGAGGTAGTGATCACAGTGCTATGGACAACAACAACAACAACAGCAAAAACCAAATATACTCAAAGAAGGCCTACAGAATTCTTAATCACTCTAGACTGCACATTTACACAAATACCTGCCTTTCACCTTTGCAATGTTAGCTAGCCAAGATAAGGACAACTGAGGTCAGAAGGAAATGTAACAACATAGACTATACTGTGTTATTTGACCAGGTTTCTGTCTAATGTGGTATTTCAAGAACAGAGAACTGTTTTAATTATGATCAGTGTCGTATGATCCATATGAAGGTTAGCTATGGTTGTAGAAAAGAAAGAAAAACTAGAAATAAAGTGATTAGAAAGTTCCTTTGTAGGCAGATAATGAGTAATTTAGTGCAATAAGGAGCTTTCTCTTTGACCAGTGAACTGCTTTATATCTTAAAGAATAGTTTTGCATTTCTTAAAACAAACAAACAAACAAAAAAACAGCTATACAAAATATTTTTTAACTTCAAAAAAATGAAGTTTAATTATCTTTAAAACCTTCATACTTCTTTGCCTCAGTGGTGCCTTCTGGCAATAGACACTGATAATTAATTATGCATTAAGAAAAAGACATACTTCTTTTATCTGTTTCTGAGCATGGCAGCCCTCAAATAAATTGTACTGCAGGAATCTGAGCCTCCTTTCTCTTCTAACTTCTACATATTTTTTGTTGCATTTTGAATGAACACAAAAGATATAATACAGTGAGAAAGTAATCTGCAGTCCAAAGTGATAAAAACATAAATTTCTGTCTCAGTCAGAAATGGAAACAAAGACAAAAGAAGACTTTGTGGGGGGAACTCCAAATACAGCAACAACATTTATTATTGTCTCTGAATGCAGCAAGGAATCTTTTGGGAATTTTACATTACTTACCTTACTAACTAGAATTCCCTTTGGTACCAACCCCATTACCTCATATATTTCCTGTGGCCTGAACCAATTATCTTTATCTTGTGTGAATGTGATATCACTGACCTCATTTTAATCCTTCATTAAAAGTATAGAACACCCTTATATCTACCCTATTAATCACCTTTCAACCTAAAAGAGTACTGACAAACAGTAATCTTGTGTCATGGAATCACTATAGATTCTGAGTTACAGACACTGAAGAAGATACCTTCTAGATCTCTCCATATTTTAATAAATAAATGCATAAATAAAGTGAAATGAAATAAAACTTTTGCTGCACAGTAATCTTTCCAGTTAATGCTCTTATTGAATATCAGTATAAAAACAACAGAAGTAACTTTCTATTTAAATGCTCCAGAAATAAAACTGAGTTAATAATTCATTAAAAACTGAATTGTACTGTGAAAATGCAGGAATAGCTGGGATACCACAAATGGTGAGGAGAGAGGAATATGAAGATTTGAAGCAGTATGGAGTAACGTGTCAACGCATAGCAGTTTATATTACATTTTTTGTTGTTGTTTTTTCCCCCGAGCCTAGAAGTAATTAATTAACACCCCATGTAAACGACATTGTTTGAAGTCATAGCAATGATAAAATCAATGGCAAAGATGTTAGTGACATTGTGAGCGGCAGAGTTTCTCTTTTGAGTTCTCCAGGAGTTGTTCTGAATTAAACTTTTCTTCCTATTCCTATTATTAATTAAATTTCTTGATGAAGACTTGACAGAATATCCTTTATCATTCACTAGACATGAAAGAAATCTAGGCAGACATAAGGATATGTGGAAGGTTACAGCATCTGTTTCTTTAAAGCCATCTGATCAAGGACCTCTTCAGCGCAAATGAAAGTACAGGGAGAAGGGATAAACAAGAGGATGCAGAGATATGAATCTGACAGAGATGGGACAGAAGAGCCATGCCAGGTGTTGAAGAAGACAATAAGTCCCCTGTCCCTTCCTTATGGCCATTGGAAAACTTCAGGCACAGGTCTGGACTTAGTAAATCGTAAGTGGAAAACAAGAGCATAGGGATTTCAAACGATTGAAATTGTATGGTTCTGTCAGCAGAACCATACAAAACACAGGAGGGAGTGTTCAGGTGATAGAGCTGGGAGAAGCAGTGGAGAAACAGACAGATGGGTTACAGTCCTTGGCTGTGTGCAGACATGGCCAGTCTGCACACTCATCTGATTCTTCTCTGAGCCTTGTCCTCAAAGCCTGATCTATCTCCTAATTAAATCTTGTTTCATCTCCCTCTACCTGCTTTGAGGCTGCTGTAGGGACAGGGGCCTAGCTGCTGAGGGTCCTGAGTGGGTTTGGGGCTAGAGGATGGAGTCACACAGGAGTGAGGAACCCCAAGATGGCAGTGGCAACAAGTGAAGCTGGTGGGATCTCAGAGACATTCATTAGAAGTGGGCAGGAGTCACAGGCACAGCTCTTAGGATAGGAGAAATGTGCATTCCCAAACCACCCATGTGGTGAGTGTGAGGCTCTGCACTGAGAGCTGAAGCAGGACTGCATTCACAGTCCATATGCCTGGTGCTTACTGCTGGGTGCAAGCATCTGGGTTTCTCCAAACCTAATGGTAGACAGAAGATCCAGGCAGACAGCAGGGCCATACCAGTATTTGGGGTGACCTATCAACATGAGGTGTTTCTTTAACATAGCTCATTGGTGTCCTCCTTTAGAAAGGAAGTGCACACCCATGTTTTCATTTTCAGATTTTTATATATTCCTGCTTCAACGGCATTGTAATGAAAAACATTGTTTTTCATTAACAATGAGAACTCAGGAAAGAATACACATGCAGCATGCCTTCATGTATATTGAATAAATGTCCTCAATCCAAGGCTGTTTTGAAAGACTGTTGAAAAATCACCATACTGTGTCTTTTCCAAAAGGTGTAAGCAGACTTGAAATGCATAGTAGAAAGGGAAGTGACTCATCTGAAAAATATGACCATAAACAAGTAGAGATTACACATGCAGACTGTGATACAGGTTACTATTCCTGTTACTATTCCCTGTAGATGGTGCTTTAAAAAGCTAGCTATTCGCTCACATGACCTTGCTGAGACTGAATAACAGAAGAAAAAAAATCAGATACCATACACTAAGAGTACATCAATCAAGAAACATGACAGATTTGACATCTAAAATGTGAATGATATGACAGTTGCACAAGATACATATTACAGCTACGTCAGTGGATTTACACGTTTGCAGGAAGTCTGAATTATGTCTTCATGAGCAGGTGGTGTTTTCAATGTGAAACTCTTCTAAAGCTATCATTCGCAAGACAAAAAAGATATACTTTCATAGCTGACAGGTTTTATATCAATTTCTGCTTCAAAACAGGTAAAGATCTGGAAAAGCATGCAGTGGGTCATATCTGGGTAAACATGCATCAAGATGCTTACTGTGCTTCCTGTGAAGAATGTGCTTTATCAATAGGAAAAGTGAGGGGCTTATTTTTGGTTACTGCTATTTTTGTGTCAGCAATATACAAAAAAACCCAAGATATTACTGACGTTTAAGGTGCTTTGTGGTGTTTGTTTGTTTGGAGGAGATGTTCTTATAAAATGTAGCCAAATCAAAAGGAAAATTTTCCTAAAACCAAGGGCAAATGTGTAAGGATTTAAGGCCAGAAATAAAGATTTGTAATTCTTGTAATACATGTAAGAAACTGAAATAGACCATGACATATTTTAAAAATTCAATGCCACATTTTCACTCAAGCGCATACTAAAGTCTAATTCCAGAAGTACCTAAACGCTATGTGCACAGTACCTATGAGTAGTGTACCTCCATACGTTAAAGTAATTCTATCCTACAGCCAGCTTGCTGTATAGCTGTTCTTCAAAATAAACAGATGAGATTAGAATTGACTTCACAAACACATGTTAACTGAAATGTCATATATTCCTGTTTCTTTCATGCATGCTCTCAGTGTGAAACTGAGTGAACTAAACAATCTGAAGAGTGGAAGCAAAAGAGGCTTATAATTATGTTAATTAAAATCTATTGAAATCCATTCAGAATTACAGAGAAGTGGAAGAAGGAACTGAAAAGAATCTCAAAATGGCTTAGATTGGAAGGGACCTTAAAGATCATCTAGTTCTAACATAAATGTATAGCTATGGTTGAGAATGATATCACAATTAAGAATTCAGTATTTTAGAAAGATATAGGAAGAATCTAAGATGTAGAAGACCTGATTTTTTTTTTTTAACATGAACATGATAAGATTATCAATTTGAATGTGAGAATAGTAACAGAAGTTATATTGAAGTTACTATATTCCAATAGTATCAAAACAGGGAACTTAGTTCAGCTGAGGAAGAAGTAATGAGATAATTTATTTTCTGAAAGTAGTGACACATGAAATAGCCATTCATTAGACATTAATTTTATTCATTACGTGAAGTTAAAAATTGCACTATGACAGTAAGATATAAAGGAAGCTTATTTGTAAAATGAGCTTCTGAGAACTTAGAGATGGTAAGAAGGTGTGCAGAGAGAAGGGTGGGGTATATACAGGAAGGAGTCACGTAGGTGCATGTCTGTTAATCCGTACTGAAATACTGTGAAATACTTCGAAACTAATTTTGAAGGAATGACATACAGAGATGGGTGGGTAGGGGAAGGTATAAAACAAATTTTATGTGGGTTTCCTAAAGAAAGATCATGCTAGAATTAATTTCCTAGATAATATTTTCAAGTAATATTTTCAATCTTTAAATATGGCTTTTCATAAGAAATGTTAAATGAAGGTTGTGAATAGAAGAACTGGCTCAGGAATGTAAAATGCATCCAACTGTCTAAAGTAAGAAATTGGAAATAACTGTGATTTGAATTGAAGCAATATGACTTTAGAAGAAAACACCTAGTGAAAGTTTTCAAGCATTTATTTGGGGATGCAACATGCTTAATATTTCATAGCACTGATTTAAGATCAATACTGAGGTGTTAATTTTCTATGGGAAATATTTTCAAAATAGAGGTAGATTGAAATGTTATGCAGAAATACCACAATGACCTTCAGACTGAAATCATACGTTATGGTGTATATACACTACTGTACTATGTGAAAACATTCTGCTTTGAACTTACAGAAGAGGTATTTGGAACCTGTTACACTGTGTATTTTCACTGACTGATTTTCATTTTTTTAGTCACAAATCTCTAAAGACTACTCTCAAAAGTACATTTTCATCTATCTGATGCATGCATGCCTGCCAGCATCAAGTGCTCATGTTTACTTCATTTACATCTATTATAAAACTTTTAATTACAGTCAGCTGAAGTTGGGGTTTATGTCCCTGCTGTACTTTGCAACAAAATTCTAGAATATGCAAAGTGGACTGAAAAATTGAGAGAGCACGTGTGTGTTTGCCTCTCCATGCATATTATGTTTGATGGACAGTGACTTATTCACCATATTCCTCTGACACTCAGCACTGAAGTGAATAGCCTTTGTTCTTGTGTCAGATAAGAATTCTCCTAAAATAATCATTTATTAACCAAACATATTTGTTCAATCAGTGGCTCTTTCTCCACCTATCAAATTATATTCTGAATATAAATATAATGAGGGTAATTAACAAAAGATAAACATACATTTCATAGTAGATAAACATAGCTTCTAGTGGCTTCCCTGGTGCTTTCTATGCAATAATACAGAGTTTATGAAGTCTATCAAACATTTGTATTGATCATATCAGTAAACTGGAGGTTGTTTTGTACATTTATGGCACATCAGCGACATGTTCTGCAGTTAATCTATGAAATTAACTCTAGTTTAGGTATTATCCTATTATTTTTCTATTATAAATCCAGATTTCTATAAGCAGATGTACTTGAAACATATTTTTCATAAAGGTAATATGATAGATGTATTATCTAACACACACAATACAATATCTATTTTTTACATTTTTCTGTATTATAAAATCAAGTTTACTGTTTCTGTTTTCTACTTAATTTAAAAACACTGTGCTATTTCCAAAACCTTCAGCTGTCCAAGTATTGTATATCTTTGAAAACATTAACAGTGCACTAGTAAATACAGACAAGTAAGTATGTAGATGATACCAATCAGGATCATGTAGCTACTACTCTAATGACATAAACAGTGGCATGCAGTGCACCCTCAGCAAGTTTGCAAATGACACCAAGATGAGTGGTGCAATTGATACAACAGAAACAAGAGACATCATTCAAGGGGAGATTGGCAGGCTTGAGAAGTGAACTTATGTGAACCTGAAGTTCAGCTAGTGCAAGATTGTCAATATCAGTACAGTCTATGTGATGAACGAATGGAAAGCAGCTCTACAGAAAAGGTCTTGGGTTTATTGATTGATAAAAAAAAAAAATTAGGTATGATCCAGTGATGTGCACCTGAAGTCCGAAAAATTAATTGTACTTGAGTTGCATCAAAAGAACCATGGCCAGCAGTTCAACATAGGCACTTCTCCTCCTCTACTCCATTTTTTTGAGACTTCACATGCAGAATCCCCATCCAGTTCTGGGATCTCCAGTATGAAAAAGGTATGGATCTGCTAGAGCAGGTTGGGGTTATTCGTCCTGTAGAAGAGAATCCTCTTAGGGAGAACATATCGTAGCCTTTCAGTAGTTAAACAGGCTTACAAGAAGTTTGGAGAATGACATTTTACCAGGGCCTGTAGTAACAGGACAAGGAATAACTGTTTTAAACTAAAAGCGGGTATGTTTAGATTGTATAAATAGAACAAAACTCCCACGATGAGGGTGGTAAAACACTGGTTGTTGGGTTGTCCAAAAAAGTCATCGATGTTCCATCACTGGAAGTGTTCAAATACTAGTTGGATGGAGCTTTGAGCAACCCAACATAATGAAAAATGTCCTGGCCGTAGCAGGGCAATTGAACTAGAATATCTTAAGATCCTTTCCAACACAAATTCTTCTATGATTCTATAATTCTATATTTTTACATGTTGCTAAAATTAACAGTTGGCCTAAAAAGGTGATGAAATCACCACTCCTGTCAACAAATTTAAGATTAGTTAGAAGCACAGATCATTGTTTTGAGGTGAACTGCTTTAAAATGTGCAGAGGTGTATGCTTATGTGTAAAATAAGAGCAAAGGCAATTTGTTATCTGAAAATATTTTATAAATTGGGGGCATTTTTGTCAGAACTCAAGAAATAATTTTATATATCTAATTGTATCTTTTCCCAGTATCTAGGGCTTTTTTTAAAATCTTTTAAAAAGTTTTCAGTAATAATTTTCATTCCTTCCTACTTTTATTTCCTAACAATTTGAGAATATCTATCATTGTCAACCATTCCTACTAGTGCATAAATTTTGTGAAAACCAGGATAGCAATAAAACTATGATTACATAGCTAATTTACTTGTTTCTATACACCCCGAAGACGTACTTTCTAATGAGTGATACTTTACTGATTTTTGTTTGAGGAATGCAGATAGATTCAAAAGAAAATCTCTACCTAAGAAAATATATAATCTGATGCACCAAATAAATTCCTCTTCACGAGGGCATTGAAACTACCCAAACGAACAAATATATTTCTCCATACATTAGGTACTAGACACTTTTAGTAACAAAATGGGAATGAGTGGATAGAGTGCGGATAATAACCTAAAGTTAGAATTTTTTTGTTGCTGCCATCCAAGCCTTCCACTTTCATCCTAGATGTTCATTAGTGCGTCAGCAGATCAGCTAACCTGTTATAGTTACTTTGAAAACTATACACTGTCCAGTATAATTAATTATATCTCTCCTCCTTTCCTATATCCTTACAGCAAAACAACTTAATGATGTCTTTTTTCAAAAAGTTATAACCTACATTTTTGTCAATGATAGATTTCATATAAATTCTACTGTCAAATAACACAGGAATGAATAACAATTTAATTGCAGATATATCATATCCAAAAGGTAAAAAAATAAAAAAAATAAAAAGGTAGGGTAAGATATGCTTTTTGAGATCTGGCTCCTTGATTAAAAGAAGGCTCTAATAAACAAATGGTCTAAGTTTGCATTAATTATTTCCTGACAGGAATGAAAGTTTGGGAACATAACAAGCAGAGACTCCTTTTCCACTAACTTCCTATACGTCAAGTAAAGGTGCTAATGGGAGGATCAGCAAATGTTTTACAGTGAGTATATGAGTTTCCTAGTCATAATTTCACACACAGTCACCTTGAATGTACTATTTTAAAGTAAAACATTTTCTGTACTTGTCTAGTAAAGCAATTTCTTGGTATTATATAGGAAGCTAGAGCATGATTGCAAGATGATATGTTTGCATTTCATTAGCTTATTAGTATAACAGTGGGTAGTGAACGCATCTGATGAATATATAGCCTGTTTTAAATTTTTTTTTTCTGGACTCTTAAATAACAATCATGATTAATTTTAAATATTACCCACCATCTCTGTGATATTGCAGTGGAGTACTGTGATGAACCTTGGATGCTAGTGTGAGAAATATCCTGGTTAATATTATTTTTTAATCAGAATACTCAGCTGTTCAAATATAGGGCCAAATTTTAGAGCACCATTGGTATTATCAGCATAATAAATAGTCAAGGTTATGGGATTTGAAATCCAAAGTAGACTCAATTTAATGTCATAATTATTAATTTAAATGACATACAATATTTTCATTATATATGATTACCTATAAATAAGCCATTCTATTAAATTATTTTATGTCTTTAAAACAAGCAAACAAACAATGAACAACAACAAAACATATCCGAAAGGCTTTCCTGGAAAATTGTTCTTCCAATACTCATTTTCTAAGTTACTATGCAAGCTGCATTTTCAATATAGTTATACAAGATTAGAAGTTGCTCACTAAGTAAGCTTGCATCAGTAGTCTAGAGAAGTCTCCATTAAATACCATAGTATAACCAGATAAATCTACATCTAGCTATTTTCACAATAGCTTCATACAGTAATTGCATAATTACATAATTTTTACCTCAAGATTCTGTCACTAGTTTCAGAGTATGTATTCAGTACCTCTTTCTGTAGTGGTACCACAAGCGTTTAACAAGATGCTCAGCCTCCAGGATCAAGAAGTCAAGTCTTCTTTTAACCAAGGTGAAGACAGAAGCATGTTTACTTCTTAAATAACTGTACATAACTAAGTAAAATAAATAAATAAATAAATAAATAGAAGTAATGCAAGATAAAACTGTTCCTAGTCTCTCATTAGCAAAGCAAGCTACAGACCCACTCAATGCATACTTCAGCAGTTAATCATTTTTACAGACTCTTCCACATGCAGGTCTTTTTTCTTGGTGTTCCAGTGGTAAGATCTTACTACTCATTTGTCTTTCTCACTTGTATGCCAGAGCTTCTACAGAAAGATATTGAGAATGGGAACAAAAACATCCTGCATTTCAATTCTGTTGACCATTCAGGTGAATTTTTTTGTTGCCAGATAAACCTATTTCATGCAGATATTCGTTCACCTTCAGATCTATACAGAAACAGAACTGGTAGTGTTTCTGTATGAAGAATTAATCTTCCTAAATTTAAGAATAATTCTCTTGAGCATTAGAAAACTGAGATTTTATTTCGACTTTTGTATCTTGGTTAGATGAGGGCAGACTTCCTGGAGAATGGCAAATCAACACATGATATCTTAGCAGTATGATGACCATCTGTCATTAAATCATATATTTTGCTATTGTTTAACATTGCAATGAAAAACTGCATAGATTTTTTTGAATGTGCACACCACTTATTTTTCACAATGGCAGGCTGAACTATTCTAATGAAAACTTAAAAGACAAGGTACACACTGTACGACTGATTACTGGCATTAAAACTAACACATTTCTAAAAATAATCTGAAGGGAAATTTGGTATTTTAATAGGAAGCGTTGGTAATCATCAATACCAGATAGCTTTGCCATCTAAAATGTATATTCCTCTAGTTAAGTCACAAAAAGTATTGTTTTTGTTTATTTATTATGGAACCTGATGTCTTGGGTTAATTGCACTCTTTTCTTCTGAAAAGGGAGAGAAGAAGGGACTGAGAATGAAAATTGTGTGAAGTGCAATGGTAAGAACGGGTATCATAAGTATTAAAAAAAAAGAAAAAAATGAAGTTATTGAGAAATATAATGATGCTTAAATAACATGACAGAACAAAATGAGGACAGAGAGGGCAGTGTTTCCAGAAATAAAATTATATAGGGCAAGATTTTATTATCTAGCTTTTTTTTTTTTTTTTT
>PPHD01029626.1:0-10558 GCA_002909625.1 Bambusicola thoracicus
TATAATTCTGTGTGTCTTCTGGTAGGAACCCAGAACAACCCTTTTTTAAGTGAGAAAAAGTGTGGCTGACGTGTGCAATACACTTCCAGTTTCTGGCTGGCACAAGTAGTATCAAAACCAGGCCCTGGATGCTGATCAGTATTTGACTCAGAGAACCAAGGCATGGTCTTGCTTGCTTACCTTTAATATTGGTCTTTAATGGGACTCTGGAGACACCAAGCCAGTGACTGGTCCAATTTTGTTGTTTTCTTAAGATACGAAGCTAGTGTTTGAGAGGAAACTGAATGCAGGTGGATAATTTTGTTTCTATTGCTGTGGAATTACAGATGTCTGTTGAGTTTCACAGTGGTAACACAGAACAGCCTTCATAAACAGTATTGGTACCAGCACGTTTCCTTGCATGGATCCACATTCCAGCCCTTGCCATTGACTGAAAGGAATACTTTCCATGGGGGAAAAGCAAACAAAGAACTCTGCTGTGTGACAGACCCAAAATTCTGCTGAAATCAGTGGATGCATCTCACATCTATCATCGTCAATTTGTGGCTCCTGTACTTTTCCTATGGTGGTTTAGTTGTGAAGGATATGAATTGGAGAGCTGGTCAGAACTCCCAAGCCTTTCAGATTGTAAAAAGCTCGTTATTCAAACTTCCATTGACCTCAGTTTCCCAGGATTAGAAAGGTTTACAGTCTCAGAAAATATGCATGATACACAGGACTTTTGCACTTGTGAGTTTTGTTGATTGGAATAAGATGTGAAACTCACATGTTGGGTGAGATTAAATCAGGGAAACATTTTATCTTGAGTAAATATTTTTAACATGAGACTCTGGGACTTGATATGAGAGCAGTTTATCTATTATGTCACTGCAATCTATAACCAAACCCATGTGCAGAGATGAGGAAACTCAAAGAGAATGAGTCCTTATCACTTCTGTCTGAAGAAGTCCATGAAGCTGGAGTCTCTCCTGTGGGATTCCCATTGCTCTTTCTGCATGTACTGGTAATTCTCAGGTGTGTGGTACTTTGCTGAGAGTTTGAGCACTTTTACTTCCCATCCCCACTAAAAACAGTTTGCAAACATATCTCAGTATCTTTTTAACAAAGATTTTCAAGCCTCAGGTGGCACTTTGAGGGGCGATTCTTGTTTTAACTTTTCATCAGCCTCTTCCCTGGGCCTGTGAAAGACTTTCGTCCAGGTGGGTGTGAACAGACAGAGCATCACTGTAGGTGGGCCAGAATTCCAGCCTTTCCTCTGTCAGTTTTCTGGTAACAGCATAGCATATTTTTCCACAATTCCAGAAAACAAAAACAACAATAAAAACAAAACAAACAAAAAAAACCAAACCCAGCCATACAGCTTAAACTGTAAGGTAAGGACGCAAACGTACTCTGCTGCACTGAGATATCATTGTGTTGCAGGGAAGCAGCAAAGGAGGGTGCTGAGAATGGTGCTTAAAGATGCCTAGATGTAGCGTTTTCTGTCTTGCACTGAACACAAGAGGGTAACTGCTCCGCACTTCTATCCAGCAGGAGCAGCTGTGGCATGTCCTGACAAGGATCCTGAGCTAGAAATCTGGAACCCAGGTCACAACCAAGAAAACCACATCGAAATCCGCAATGGCAGGAAGCTCCTTCTCTCGTCTTCAGCGACTGTCCACTCAATCCACATCATGGATGGAGGTAAAACATACTGCCCCCAAGTTGGCAATGCTGGGTGAGGAGTGTTTTCCCCTTTGGCTATTTAAATCACCCTGTCTCATGCTGGGAGAGGCTGCGACTGTTTGCTGGGAACTGGCTGGCTGCTGGACAAAGCCAGCTCTAATTTGGTACAAGGGTGGGTGGTAGCTGAGATGCTATCAGTTCTCCAGCCATCATAATTAATTATTTGTCATACTTTCTGGAGAATTTACAAAAGTACCTCAGTATACTCATTAATTCCATGTTTTGCTTCAGAAACATTTTTAGCTAAATTACTGTACTGATAAAATAATGCAATGGTTGTGTTCTCAGGGTCTCTGGACAGGGCAGATACATATGTGCCTCTTTGTCTCCAAGGCCAGAGGCATAGCGCTGCTGCTATATAACAGCACAAATAGCTGTTATTCGCTTTAACTCTGAATTTCTGTCTTGGTTTTGAGTGAGTTCTCTTCCATTTAAATGTTGTTTGCATTCTCCAAGAGTTGAACTGAGTAAATAATAGGTAAAATCTTCAGAATTTCTACTGAGAGCTGTTTTGAGGAGGAAAGGCAGAATTTTTCAAAAATTTAGATGAGTCCCCAGCTCTGAGCGTAGCACAGCAGCGTCACAACCTCTGCTGTGCTAAACCTGTGTGTGTTAAAGCAAATTTCATAACTTCTTCTACATAGGAAAACTGATCATCAAAGACGACGTGCAGCCTATCATTTTGCGTACTAGATACATACTCATTGAAAATGATGGAGAGCTACGGATCGGCAGCGAGATGTGCCCTTACCAAGGCAATGTGGTTATCATCTTATATGGGAGGTACGTGTGCATAATGAAATATCTTGTAACTTTCCAGTATGTCTCTTCCATAACAGGGAACAAAATGTTCTTTAAAATTGCATTTTATCAGATACATTTATCATCTGTGCTTTGTGTAAAGTTCAGTAGCTTATTAAACAATTTAAATGGCCTTTAATAATATGAGACAGTTTTGGTTTTGATTTCAAATCTTACTGGGGAATGAACATTAGAGTATTTGGACATGCCAGAAAAGCAGCAAGTACACTGCAGCCACTCAAGCTGATTAGTGGATTTTCCTCAATATGCTAAAAGCCTAAAGATTTAATTTATTTTGAAATTTCTCCTCCTTAAGCATCTTTTATTTCTGCATGAGAATGAGAAGTAGGTGAGCCAAAGGATAAGACATTTGTGACTTGCAGCTTGGTACAGGATATCTCCGATTTTCAAGGATGCCAAATTCATACTTAACAACAAATAAGATCTACAAGTCTTTGTTATGGTAACTTCCTATGGAACTCAAGAACATAAATGTGTTGTTCAGTCTGGGCTTTGGGCCTCCTCGGTCCTGAGTAACATAATTTGAGTTCCAGTTGCTCCTGATCTTTTGTAGTTTCTAGTATTATTTCAAATCATTTACTTTAGAATGTGAGCAGCTACTGATTCTTGGGTTTGTTGACAGAAATGCATTGCTAGTCATGAAGCTTCTGTGCTTGGGCCATAACAAAAGAAGGGCAGAGGCTTCTTAACTGTGCAAATCCATAAGAGAACCTTTTCTTCCCTTTGTGTTGCAGAGCGGATGATGGCAGTGAGCCCAATCCCTATTTTGGGCGGAAGTATATTGGAGTGAGTGAGGGTGGCACTCTTGAGATCCATGGCAAGAAAAAGCTGTCCTGGACTTTCTTAAACAAGACTCTTAATCCTGGTGGCATGGAAGAAGGCGGATATTACTTTGAAAGGAGCTGGGGCCATCGGGGTGTCATTGTCCATGTGATTGACCCAAAGATGGGAGCAGTTGTCCATTCAGACCGGTGAGTGACTTCACAGCTATCTAGATCTGAGAATCTTTGGAAGCAGGTTTGGGACAGCTTCTCTGCAAGCTCAGAAATGTGTTTTATCATCTAGTTCAAATGAGTGCTACTGCACGTATATGCAATTCTTTCTAGATCACTCATCTCCAAAACCAAAGAGCAAACAGAGCGTTATTGTCAAGCTGTTGTATCACGTGGAGCTCAATCCATTTGATTTAATAGAAACCTGTAGCATAGTCTCCCAGAGAAGTGATTTTGCAATGTGGTAATGTCATTATTATAAGCAATACAATAGGGATATTTCTTTATAGCACTTTTTATTTAATTCTGTAATGCTTTTTGGAGCTGTGATCTCACTGAAGTAAATTTTTTCATGTCTTTTTATCACTTTAGGTTTGATACCTACCGAGCAAAAGAGGAAAGCAAACGTCTTGCCCAGTACTTGGACAGAGTTGCGAATGGCATGATCCTGTCAGTAGCGGTGAACGATGAGGGATCTAGAAACTTGGACGACTCAGCCAGGAAAGCAATGACCAAACTGGGCAGCAAGCATTTCCTCCACCTTGGGTTTAGGTATGTGCCAGTCCTGCCAGTTCTCTAAGAACAGAGGTTTTATTATGCTCCTCAGATGTCCAAATAATTCCACTCTCTCAAAGGTACAAAGTTCTTTCACATGAAAAAAAAAAAAAAAAAAAAAAAAAGAACAGGAAAACTTTTCAACAGGAGGTTTGGAGGTTTTAGCAGTTAATTAGATAGTTTAAGATGCACTCATTGTCTATGTTGGGTATTTTTATTAGCAAACTGAGGAAAAGCACGTTTATTCATATTTAAAATGATATTTTTCCAAGATACTATTCCTACAAGTTAATCATTCCTTTTTATTCTCAAACCATCCCTCAAAGATATAAGAAGCATATCTACATACACACATTGGATAGAATGAGTTGAGCATTAAGGAGAGTAGGATAATGGCCATGTAACGCTGGCTAAATGCATATAGGTACATATGCAGTATACAGTATATTTGTCATCTTGTCTAATACTTATTTAAGGACTTGGCAGCACAGAAATTTAGCCTGTGTGAATTTATGCTGTGGACTGTAAATACTTCTGTGACAAATATGGTGTCTATGTTGGCACGTGCACTGCTGAGCATTTTTCCTACTCACCCAGCTGCAACATTTGTATCTTTGGTGTTTATCTGAATTTATATAGGCACTTTTTTCTCTTTTTGCTGTTCTATTTTGTTAGAAGTGTGTGTTCCTCTGTGGATTGTGGTGTCACTGAGGGGGTCACTGCAAAACATGAAAAAAACATATCTGCCTTGTATGGAGAAATGATTCTGAAGAGCAGCCTATAGGAACACACAAGCATCAGGGGGGCATGTGCAGATGGGGAAACATTTGGGGCAGTTGATAAAGAGGTTGCGTAAAATCCTACAGGGACTTGTGTGCACCAGGCAGTGCATTTCAGAGACTCAAAGCTGCAGAAATAGACTCCCAGGCACAGGCTACCCCCATCAGTCCAACCCTTTCTCTCATATACTCACATTAAAGCCCAGTAGCCTGATGGGTTTCTTTTTAAAGACCAACATTTTGGAAACAGGAAAAGATTTTTGAGCATTATACTTTTTTCCCCAATTTCGCAACAGGAATAAATTGATGGTATTCCCATATGCTTATAAAAGTAAATTGCTCTTGATGTTTTTTAGGCCGCTGTGGTGTTTTAATGCTAGTTTCTCGCTTTGCTGTAAATGCTTATAAAGGAAATACCATAGAAAGTCTTGAAGTGTGACTTTCAGCGTTGTTGCTGCATGTAGTCAGAAAGCTAATCATTGTCATGCTGTTATCTCTAATACCACAGAATTTCCCTCTGTAAATAACAGAGACATGGTGGGTAACACGAAGTAGCAATAGTTAGTTGTCTCTCACCAGCATCCTGGTATAAGCAAAACTACCTGTATTGTGGTGCAAAGTTTAAAAGTTGCATTTTTAGGGGTGTTCTTAGTGGTTATGCTCAAAAACTGTGAAAAATTGTCTGAATGGCAGCTGCTATGAGATTTGCAGAGGCAATTAGATGGCAGAGTGGAAGACAGGCAACTCTGTTGGATGTACCAGGGTTTTTCCTTATGCAAATAGAACTTCTGCTCTACTTCAGTGTGACAACATTTAGATGTATTGGTTTCCCTTTCACACACCTATAGCTCTTATTAGGGATGTATATACTTGAACTTGAGGTGCTTTTCAGAAATTTTTGGAGAATCTTAAAAAAGGATCAGGATGAGAAAATTGTATACGCTTTAGCCCATATGGCAAAAGAAGGCTCTAGGGAAGGAAAGAGGATGGATTTTAATTTCTAGCATGCCCATGCATGTCTCACTGCTTGGATCCAGGGTTTGCTGACCAGTTCAGATCCTGGTTATCAGATCTTCTCATGGCTAGGACTGACCTTGAGCAATACTAAGACAAAAATTGTGTCAACCCCGGTTACTAATTTGAGATAGATAATTTCTATTTCATATTTTTTGAGGTGCCATGTGAGTCAGGCTATTGAGCCATAGGCTGGGTTGTTTACTCATGGAGGTAATGGAGGGAGTTACATGGACAAATTCCTATCACCAATTACACCATGTTCAACCAGATTATAAAGTTAAACAAATCCCCACTGAAGTAGAAGAGACAACGAGCAATGCTGATTTATGCAAAAAAGGTTCTATGCCCCTGGCACTGTTTCAGTTGCTTATTTGCTGAGTCCAGAACATTACGATGCAAGGATAATCTTTTCCAGTGGTGTGCATTGGCTAGACAAGGGGCAATGGGCACAAACTGGGACATAGGCAGTTCCATATGAACATGAGGAAAAACTTCATTACTGTTTAGGTGACAGCACTGGAACAGGCTGCCCAGAGTGGTGATGGAGTCTCCTCTGGAGATATTTAAGATCCACCTGGATGCTTTCCTGCTCAACCTACTGTAGAGAACTGCAGGAGTTTGGACTTGATGATCCCTACAGGTCCCTTCCAGCTCCTATGATTCTGATTCTATGATTCCTCTTCTATTACTGTTCCTTTGAAAAGTGAATTTGCTCTTTAAGCATGAGTTTTTTTATTTCTTCAACTAATAAATTAAAAGAAGGCCTTTCAGCGCTTGATGACACAGTTGTTCTCTTTGGAACCCCACCCAAATAACACTGGTTTGGCTCTGGCCTTACTGCTCCCTCCATTTCATATAGCCCAAACAGATTGCATGTATCTATGTGTAAGGGTTGAAAGACTTTATGATTGTTTATGTGATAAACGTACTGAGACAAAGAAGTATTGTAACACATGAAATAGGACCAAACCTTGAGTTGCAGAACGAGCTAGCTTCTTTTTCCTTAGATCATTATTTCAGATTATTATGGGACCTTCATCTTTTTTTTTGCCATTTGGTGACCAAAGATAAAAAAAAAAAAAAAAAAAAAAAAAAGACTTATCGTACTTATCTTTCCTGCTGAGTGATAAAGTGTCTTTCCTTTCCCCACCCCCTCCTCTCCCTGGATGGAGATCACAGCCCAACAGTGCCGTTGGCAGTTGGCACAGGCAAGTTTTCCGGCATCTGGCTGGCTGGCAGGCTCCCAGGTTGTTATGCTGGCCGTTTCCTCCGAGCCTGTCCTGTGCTGGGGCTGAGGACGTTCCACTTGGAACGCCTTGCTGTGGGGATGTGGCAGGGCACAGGGGCCAGTGCTCCCCTGAAGCACAGGGCTGTGACCCCCAGCAAAGCCCAACTCATGCTGGTAGTGATCTGAGCACGCTGTAATGGCTATCTGTCAGTGTTGTCTGTGTTTTCTTCTGAAGTCCCAGAGTAGCTTGTAACTTCACTTTTACCCGTAGATGGTAAATGTAAGGTGACCTGTAAGACTCAAGGGTGCATCTGGATGCTTTTGAAACCTCTGGGTATTTTTACTGACAGAGACATGATTTAATCTGCGGGTTGTTTGCTAAATCCAGGGTAAGGGTGAGCGTCTCTCTACCACTCTAAAAGCATATTTGTTATTCTGTTAGTCATTAAGAGCTGGTATGACAGAATTTCTTCTATTTCAGAGATAAATTTCCCTCTTGACCCCCACTAATTGGGTTCACCTCCAGTGCTGGGAGGTACTTTAGTCTCTGTCTCCATTACTTGTCCATGTGTTCATTTTCCAGTACTGCTGATAGCTACTGAACCTACTCAACCAATAACTATCAGGCAGTAATGAACTTGCTTCTGACACAGGATCAGATCTGAACAGACAATTCAGACTCATAAACCTTTGTCCCCGTTCAATGTTCAAAATGAGGAAACTGGACACCCAGGCACTATCTAGGTATTTTTTACTGCCCTTTGCCAGCCTCTCTGTCTATTAGAAATTCTCATGTGTCATTCCAAAGACAATTGTGATATGCAATGTTTCAGCAGCTAGATTTATTTAAGCAGAACTGCTTTTTTTTTTTTTTTTTTTTTTTTTAATGTTATCTATTTTACACACAGAAAGAAAGATTTTCAGGCTCCCCAAGGAGCTGCTGGTGTCCTACGCATCTGTCACACACAAGCCACTTCAAAGATTTTAAAAGAGAAACGCAATGTATTAAGCGAGGATTTATCTTTGAGCTTCTTTATCTTGTAGTATATTTACTGAAGAAATACAAAAGCTTAAGATATTTTTAATTTTAATCAAATTGCCTTTCACATCAGTCAGACTGTTCTGAATGCGGAGCCCCTGAGAAATGTAAAAACATTAAGCTATAAAAAATACTCACCTCGTGCATGGCATGATTTGATCATTTCTCATTTTGATTTTCCAGGCATCCATGGAGTTTTATTACCGTTAAAGGAAATCCCTCCTCTTCTGTTGAAGACCACATTGAATATCAAGGTAATTCGTGCACGAAACGCTGGCTTGACATTATCTCTGGAAGTTACTCGCAGTCACACTTGGTCAGTGGTGTTCTCATTTGACACTGCTTTACATCAAGCTAAGAACGATTGATGGTTAGAGATATTTAATTGAATGCTCTCTTTACATTTTACTAGTTTCAGTTAATGCAGCTGAAGCATCAGACTGTGGGGTATAACCTCAGTCATCTGAACTGTGAGATAAAAGGTGGGACCCTGCACCAGTATAAATCCTTGTAACTCATTTGAGCTCAGCCTCTGCCGCCCTCTTTGACAAAAAGCTATGGTATGAGCCCAGTTCACACCAGCTGAAGATTTAATCAGTCTATCCTGCATTGGTAGCCTCAAAATCTCCCCATAAAACTGTTTTGGTGCAAGCTGAGTCCTCCTTGATTGTCCACCGTCTGAAGTCTCTGTAACTTTTGTATGGAAGTTATACTAGGCTAAATCTGGATAATAAACCCAAATTATGCGTATACACACATGGAAAATTACCTTTTCAGCTTTGACATTTTTGAGTGCACTCAGTGATTTCACCATTTTTTTTAAAACAGGTCACAAAGGGTCAGCTGTGGCCAAAGTATTCAAACTGTTCAAAGCTGAGAATGGAGAACTCTTTAATGTCTCTTCGACCAGTGAGTGGGTTCAAGGTAAGAGGTCTGTTTGCTATTGAACTCAGTGGTAGAGTTGATAAATAGGGCAAACTGTCCTTTTTATTGCAATACTGCTTGGGAAGAATGGGCTTGCATGTTGCTATTTATGTTGCTACTAACCCAAGTAAAGAACATGCACAGATTCTTTCCTCAATTGTCTCCAGGACTCTCTGGATAACTGGCATTCATTTTCCTCTGTTGCTCTGGGTATGAAATTCCATCTCCTATGATCTAAGATATCACACACAGCCTCTTATTTCTTCTGACTGCATAGTCATCATGTCCATGTTTCAGACAACATACAGTAACTGAAACTTGATCTGAAAATCCAAAAAGGCAGCTAAAGAGGATCGGATCCAAAAGCCATAACTATTAATACTGCTCATACTGCGTACTCCAATTATGCAGCTTTTAATAACCCTGCTCTCCTTTGGCTGGATGCACTTCACAGCATCATTACAAGTGGCTGACAGACTGGCAGGAAGAGGCAGGAATCAAATCATCAGAGAAGAAACTTGTGAATGATATCTGAGATCAAATTATGCTTCATGTGTTTTTGCTGCATTCATTAGGCGTGACTTTCAAATGACTCTTCTTGTTTGCACTTGTCTCCAGATGTAGAATGGACAGAGTGGTTTGGGAAGCCCGAGAAAGCAAGATCTAAAGACATGGAGAAGCTTTCTGACTTCAAAGCTGCTCACCCTGATAAAATCTGTAGGCAGCCCATTGACATCCAGGTAGGCCAGCTTACCTCTTGCTTTAGAGAGACAGCGTGAGTCCTGATGAGAGCCCCCAGAATATTGTGCTTGTCAGCAACTCTTGTTTCTAAATAAAAGGCACTGATTATTTTCCAGCTGTAATATATTACTGACAAGTTCTGTCTAGTCTTGTCTTGTTTTGAGACAAAAGTTTGTAGAATTAAGCTCCTTTCAGTAAATTCTGGCTTCTGGCATGAAAAGGAGTACAGATGGGGTCAGGGACAGCACAGATGCTATCGTGAAATATGTGTTTCCCTTCTGGAAGATTGTAGGGAAAGAAAAAAAAAAGACATGAAAATGTCAAGGTTTTTAAAAGATTCAGGAGTGGGACCCTACCTCAAAAATTAATCACAGAATGTAATGAGATGGTACTGCAACCAGCTGTAGTAATAGGAAAAAATGTCAATGAGCTTGCAGCCATTTTTAGAGTCAACTGTTTTGGTTTTCTTTTCCTCCGGAAAGAAGTTTGAATTCTATTTGGAGCTAAACATTAAAATGATGCCATGTGGTTGGGGTGAAGAAATATATCTCTTCTGAGTCTACAAAAGCCTATTCAAGCAAAAATAAAACTACCAAAACAAAGCGCCTTTGATTTGTTTTGTTTTGGCAAATATTAGCCACATGCTTTACCCATCTACCTGTTAAACAAGTACCAGAGAGGCTTTGTCTATCAAAAAAAAACCAATAAAATACTCCAGACCTGTGGGAAGCTGAAT
>PPHD01029628.1:0-10558 GCA_002909625.1 Bambusicola thoracicus
CACGGCTTGGAAGCACACCCACTCCTCTCCCTCCAGTAAGCGAAAGTGAAGGAAAAGAAAACTGCGCACAACCAGATGACGTATCTTCTGTGATGTATCTTCCTTCTCTGACCGTGAGGTCCTCTGGGATATGTAGTTCTTCTTCTCTTTTTCCATGATCTTATGATGTGGAATACCAATAGCAAAGTTACAAAACCATGACAGCAGGTGTATAATACTCCTTAGTCAAAGCTTATAGAAAAAATGTAATTGCACATTACTTCCTTCTTTTTTGTTTAACAGTAAAATGGGCATCACAGGACATAGCAAAGTTGCTTCATTGTCATCTAATAAGCAGTGCTATTTGATAAATGACACTACTTGCTCACTCTATGTAAGCACCTCTCTGCAATAAGCCTTTTGCTTTCTGTTCTGCCCCTACATGGCTATGCCAGTAATGTTTTCCTCCCAGAATCTATGCCAAGATTTTGCCTCATTACTGTACTTCAGCCTGATACATATTGAAATTGTGTCAATTTGCTGTTGTGTTTAGAAAAAGGGAGCTACTCCTATTATTCTTTGAAGTTCTATAGTACCTTTTCTTGTCAGCTATAAGGCCTAGAGCCTGACCTTTTGTGGCAAAACATATTAACACATGGATAAAACACACGGGAAAAGCTTTGCTAGTTAAAGGGAAATAAGCACATATTTGATAACTTTTGCATAAAGGAAAGGCAAAGAGAAAAGATCATTTCTAACATAATAGGTGTTAGTATCATTCATTGCATACATGTTGGGACAAAGCCTGGGTACTGAGTTAATGGTAATACAAGGCCAGTATAACTTCATAAATGATCATTTTCTTGTCAGTATGCCCTTGAGTACTTCTCTTTGCAATAAGCATATGTGAGCTGGCTGGGGGTGCACAAGATGGGAGGGGACACAGCGAGAAAGGCTAACCCAGATAGGCCAAAGGGATATCCCATGTTGTACAGCATCAAATCATGTTCAGTAATAAGAACTAGAGTAAAGAAGGAGGAAGGAGGTGACGTTCAGCATGATGGCACTTGTTTTCCCAAGGTACTGTTACACATGATGAGCCCTGCTTTCCTGCTAACGAGAAGTAGCAAATGAATTCCTTGTTTAGCTTTGCTTACACAAAGCTTTATCTAGTAAGTTATTGTTACCTCAACCCAGAAGTTCATTTACCTTTCCAATTCTCTCCCCCCATCGTCCCTGGGAAGGGGAGATGCTGCCTGCTGAGGCTAAACTGCAGCACATAGCTTCTCCCTCGACCCTCCTGTCACTTTCTTTCCTCCATCTTTGCATATAGATAAATTATTTAAGCCCAGGGCTTCTTTGCATGGTTCCTGCCAAAGGTAGCTGCTTACTAAATTGAAAAGCTGGAGGACAAGTTTTGAGATTAAAATAATTCCTGTGTTCCTGTGGCAATGACTCAGGGATGTTGCCTTGTCTGACCTCTCCCATGATGGATTCATTAATCTCATTGAAGGTGCCAGCAGATCAGTTAACTGCTATTCCTATTTGGCTGCCCCAGATGGTATTTCTGAGGAAACAGGGAAGATTAGATGGAAGATATGACTTGAATTTCAACAGCCCATTGCTGCTCCAGTGTATTCAGCCTAAGAAAAACACAGGTGTTACCTTTGTCCATCTCAAAATAGTGCATCAAAAGCTTTTGGAGGAACATGCAGACTGTTTGTTGATTGACTGAGACGTGACCTTCAGACATAAGGAGAACCCACACTCTCTGCTGGGTTGCACAGAAATTTCATTAGCATTAAAAAGCTTTTTAAAGTAACCCACTTAGTTCTTTTGCCCTCTTGGATGAGAAAAAGATGCATAAAATGTTATTAAAGTCCTGCATGGTTAGAGTCAGGATAACTTCTGTGATAACTTGGTACAGTTATACAAGGTCAATCTGTCAGAGACTAAACAGCCTAGCCCTCAGGGGAGTGTTATTCCTGCGTTTCCCATAATACTCATCTGCCTTAAAATACTGTTTTACAGACCTGAACACTTCACTGGTTAACATGTATTGCTCCTCTAGGTTTATAAGCCTCTTTGGCAACTGCTACCTGATGAGTTGAAAATAAGCTAAGCTAAGGAAATGGGCTTTGTCAAGCAAGAAAAGTTCATGTTTAATTAACAGATTTTTTTCTATTAATTTTAAGATAGAACCATAAATATGTATGGTGGACTGCTTAAAGTATCATGGATTTGATTACTGTGTTGTCTGAACTCGCAGTATAGAAGCAAGTGAGACTCTGAGGTTTATGCTCAAAAAACTTTGTTTCTTCAGTGTAGTAGAAAGATCATACCTGGCACAAATGAACATGAAAAAGCAGGGGCTTTGGAAGGAAGGAAGTGCTCTTCCAAACTCCCATTGTGAAGAAGCATCATTAAATATTTATTTGTTGAGAGCTTATAAGGTGATCAATATTCTCATATTAGGTGTTGTGTGGATATTGTGCTGCTGCCTAAAGGAGAATAAGAGTCAGGGAGCAAATAGTAAGTGATTTGGCTGTATAGGGGTCCAGAGTTGGAGTTTGCCCCACTGTACTCAATTATTTAGCAATATGGACATAACTTATTAGAGCCAGTCCATGTCCAAAGGCCAACGGATTGATCAGATGAACACATGGTGGGGCCCAGGGAGCAGAAGTGACAAACTGAGTGAAGAGGCTGTCTGTAAATAGCCTCATGGTGTCTCAGGCTTGACTTCTGGATGTAATTAATAGCATAAGGAATGGAAGGAGAATAGAAGCTCTGGAGAGGTCCCAAATGATGGCTGAAACTATAGAGAGTGAGAGAATGGAGTGTGTAATGGAGTTTGTGGATCAACTATCTCACTGATCCTGTTAAGGGAACTTTCAGAGCCAAGGGTGGAGGAAATAAGATGAGGATACTACTCATTATAGGGCTGTTCTGGTTGTTTTATTTTGGCGTTAACCCTTTGGCTTTTTCCTATTACTTTTTTTCCAAAATGCAGCAAGAGGCTGCTCTGTTCTCCTGGAAGGCTGACAATAAGCCAGTTTCCCAAGGGCTTCTTGGTCTACAGAAGTGCCAAATAACTAAGCTGTACTTTACAGAACAGATCGGCAAGGATTGAGGTGGGACGTTAAACCGTGGTTTCTATTTCCTGAATAAATCCTTAACTATCAAGGAAGTCTCATATAGGTATTTAAAGTCTCTGTCTTTCTTTTTCTGGGGCTGTTCTTATTTGTATTAACAACTGAAGTGATGAGAACAAGAAAACCCAAGAATTTCCAAGACTAATACTTCTGTCTTAAAAACACGTGATTATGACAATTACTGACCTATAGTATCAGAGCCAATGTGGGCTCTCTTTCCTCGTAATTTTACTACTCATTGCACTCTTCCATATCTGAGGCTGTCTGGTTTATTTTACAGTCTACACTGGGATGAGTCATCTCTAAAACTGCCCATTTTTCTTCTTCAGCTGTAACTGGGGCTCTAGTGACTGACTCAGAAGGATGAAAACATCTATGTGAATTTCGGATTAAATTTTCCTCTAGAGTACTGGTTAACCTCTAAAGTCTGAGTCAAAAAAAAAAAAAAAGAAAAAGAAAAAAAAAGGTATAAATGGTAACCAAATCCAACTTTTTTTCACAACCAACAGCTTGCATAGCACTTCATTAACCTGGTTAGGTAGTGAGTATGGAATGAATTCCAGTACTTCCAGATTTCCTCTGAACCAGCAAATATAGATGGAGAGCCTTTGTTTGTATATTAAAAAGTAATTATTTCAACTCATTTCAGCTTTAAAGGAAATACACCTTGCCACTGAATGTCACATTCTGTGAAGTTATTGCTTCAGTAATTTGCATCTAACAATCTTTTAAAGTGGAGCATGCATTGTAAAGAGAAGTGATAACTTTGATTAGATGAAAAGCTATAGCTGAAAGAAATGAGTAAGCTTATCCCTTTTTAACTTGCCTCTCTGCAAACATAGCCTCTTTTATATCCGCCATAGCTGCCACTGCACTTACTTTGTAGGTTTCTTTTCAAAGCAAATGGGTCCTGACTTCTTTTAAGCTACCAAACTTCATTCCAGTAGACTTTCATCCCTAGATAAAATCTCTATAAGGATTTGAATTATCTGTGCCTGTATGGGCTGAAATTTTTTTCACTTGATTGACTACATAGCTTTTTAGAGCAACATAATTCTTTTTGATATAGGAAGTTAAGCCACAATAAATTATATACGGATATAATTCATCATATGCCTACTTTTATTATGAAATGCATGATTCCTTGTGCTGTTTTCCCCAAATTAGAAAAGCCACTTCTACTTTGATTCCAGTATCCACATTACAATTTATGTCCTTAAACCGGTGGTGGTATAATTGCATTTGGCATATCTTTCTGTTTAATTGCTCTATATCGACAAACTTTTAGTCTGAACTAAATAATATAAAATGTGGAGACAGCCAGATCACTATAAAGAGCATCGGTAATTCTGATTCCAGAGGCTAGCTTTTTTGACATTGCCAATAAGACATGCTGCTTGACTTTAATTTAACAGATGTAGTTGGTTTTTATTTTGTGTTGTTTTGTTTATTTGACAGAATTAAAGCAAATTCTAGTTAAACTAGTATACTGACCCTTGAAAGAATAACAAAGAGTGTGTATATTTGTTTCATATGCAACTATGTTACAAAAGCAGATATAATTGTGAACACTTCAGGTAGTACAACATCATGACAAAGCTTGATGGATTTGCTATTCCACTTTAAAGGAGGTTATTTGACTTAAGCACTGTCTTTTTCAATATGCTTTTAAGGTTCGTCTCAGTGGAAATAGCAATACTGAATAGCTGGACAGCAATTCACATACTCAAAGCACTGCACAAACATTAACTAATACACTTACAACCTCTAAATAACTATAATACTGGCTGTCAAGGCAATGAAGAAGCAGACAAATGCACCGTGCACAGTCCTGGAATAGATTCTACAGAGAATGAGAGCAATGCATTTCAACAGGGTGAGGTGCAGCCTGCCAGTATGCTCAAGATTTGCATTGTTCTCTTTCAACCACCTGAAATGCTATGTTTAAAGTGTTAATTAGCAGGTAGCAGACGCTGGTCCTTTGCCAGTTCAGCCTTGGAAATGTATTTTGGTCTGTACATCAAAATATAATGGTTCCAGTTCCAGGTTTCTGGTGATTAGCTTCCCATTAAATATCTTTAGCTTTAAGCACATTAAACATTGGGTACGATTCTGGGTACTGACTTCTTGAGAAACTGTTCTTTGAATGTTCCTCTTTTTTCTTCATGTTGTGTGTTTATTTAAACAAGCTGCCGGCAAGAATGAAAAAAAAAGGTGGATTTGGTGTCTTGGGTGACAGCAGCCTGTCACTGTCATTTTTAGATGTTAGCTGGCCTGTGGCAATAACAGCAGAATATGCTGATGAGCTTATTGGAGTACTTGAAACATACAGCTGGAGACATAATTCTTTGGACCTTCCTGTTAATTTCTAGTTTAAAAACTGTTGCTTCTGAGGTCTGTTAAACAAACTAAAATCTCATTACTGCCAGTTACAGTTACATTTTATTCACTATAACTTGAAAAGATAACTAAGTAGTCTTTTACCTGCATCCATGACTATATTTACTAGTTGTGGCCTTGCCCAATGTAATACTGCGCAAAAATAAGCCAGTCTGGAGGTGCAAACAGCTCTGATTGTTACTTTGGTTTTATGCTAAACTGAGAACAATGGGTCTTTGACCTTCAAGTCCAAGGAAAAGCTTTCTTCTCAGTTTTAGTGCTTATCTATAACAATGTAACGTCCTCCATTTATGTGCCATCTTTCAGTATAAGTGTTTTAAAGCAGTGTGTGGATGTGATTGTGCATGCAGTATATGAATAGGTCTCTTCACACATGGCTGAGATCAATCAGCAGCTGCTGGGAGATGTGCAAGCATTTTGTAGAGACTAGTGTTCTGCAGAGCAATTTGGGGCATGCTGAATCAAGATTCTTTTGCCTATAAAGAATGAAATGGCTTTAAAGACCATACATTAGCTAGTTCTGGTTATACTGTTAATACAAACACAGGTACGTAAGGGCAGTCCAGCATTCCTTTAGCAAAGTGATGTTGGTTCACCTGCTGGAACTTGGATCTAGTTAAATAAGTAAGATTTGTAAATATCTATTAGTGAAAATTCTCACTGCTAGCAATTGGCTATTGCTTCTCCTTGAGATGGTTTTAGTTCCCAATGCAGAACTGAAGAGTTTGTGATTTTGAATGTTGTGAAAAATCCATAAGCATGCAGTAGGGAGAGAGTAATAGGAATCTCAGAAAATGGCTGTGCTTAAATATTGTTCCTGAGCATTGAACTCCTGCATTTTGTCAGACTCTAGTGACCTGCAAAGGCCCATTATGGGCCTCTTTGTGAAGGTGTCCTTCCAAAACTTTCTTTCCCCTCAGTGGCTTCTCTGGCTCTGTAAAACCCCAGCTTCTGTCTTGATGTATTGCAGCGCTGTCACCATCATTTCCAATCCCAAAGTCACACTTGTGCCTGAAGAAAATACACCTCTTTTCAACTGAAATCACTAACAATGGTCTTTTTCTAGGTTTTTTGTTAAAAACCAGCAGATGTCGTAGTTTCTCCAAAGAGAGCAGGCTTATCCTATCCTCATGGAAACTGCAGCAATTCCTGGGCATTTCTGTGCAATGTTTTATGCAGAAATAATTCTCTGTTTGGAAGTTATTGTTGAGCTCTGTGCTCTAACCATCTAATATTTCAACTGCTCTCATTGTTAGGCAGAATACATTGATATGTAAGAATCTCCACCTGTTTTACTTGCTGAAACATAGGGAAGATATTGCTGTGATGCTAAACACCCAAGACTGTGAGGTACTGTCTGAGGTTGATTACTGCATGGTGATACTTTCTGTATTTTATTGCCATTATCCCTTCAATCAGTCATTTTCAATGACTGACCTTTCTTTCTCTTACTGCTCTGATATGTGTTCATAATGGTTAAATGGATCCAAGTTAATTTGACACCATGCTAAGGAAACTGCTTTTGTAATGAAAGCATGAAGGGATTGAAATCCACTGAAATTCATCTCACCTAACTTTAGCCAATTTGAGATTGGATAGTTAGTCTAAAGTAGCTATTCAGCTGCCTTCTTAAGGGAGAAAAATAAACACTTTAAAAGGACGTTTAATCTCATCCTAAGTTAGTGTTGGAAAATTGTCATCTTGTGATACCCATACTGTTCAATTAGGGATAGGAGGAGACTAAATGGCAGTTTCAACCTACATGATTAATTTAGGGATGACTGAAAGTAGGTAATCTTAATAGACACAGTGAATCCTGCCCTTCTTTTTGCTTTCTTTGTAAAAAACAATAAGAAAATTGTTAAATAGTCAGTATTTGTCCCATTACAGCTACATATATGCTTGTGGGTGCTGCTGGAGCAGCACCTAAGCTCCTGCAAATTACCAGCGCTGTCTATGGGCAAAGGAAACTGATGATTCAAATTGCTCAGATGCAGAGCTGACGTATAGCAGCTACTTTCCAGTTCTATTCCATTCTGACTGGTGAATAGAGGACTAATCTTGGGGTATAAATCTGCTGCCCAGGATAGGGGTGATGTCCTCTGTGGGGGCTGGGCAGGTAGAGAAAACAAGAAGAAATGTGAAAGACAGAAAATATGTTAGACAGACATTTTTTTACTCAAAGGATGGCGAGACCCTGCCACAGGCTGCCCAGAGAAACAGTGGGTGCCTCAACTCTGGAGATGCTCAGGGCCAGATTGGATGGGGCCCTGAGCAGCCTGAGCTGCTGGGGGGGCAACCAACCCACGGCAGGGGGTTGGAGCTGAGTGATCTTTAAGATCCTCTCCTACCTAAGCCTCTCCTACCTAAGCCATTCTGTGGTTCTGTAAAAATGTGAATGGAAGATGAGCTTCCTTTGAACAGCCTGCTTGGGAATTTCTCACACAGGAAACGGACGACACAGCCAGAAACAAAATATAAACCTATTAAGCTATCATGGTGAAAAGCTCATCCACAGTGAACACTTATACAAGTGCACTCCTAAATTTGCAGTAAAGAAAACAAACCAACAACAACAACAACAAAAAACAGTGGAGATACAATACAGCTAACATTTAATTTATTAAATAACTGTTGAAATTTAGCTTTTATGTTTAAATTTTACCAAGAAGAAAGAGTGAAATTACACTTAATACTAAGTGCTTAATGTTTAGGCAAGTGGGCTGATCTGGGTATCTTGGCTCTCCCTGTACTCAGTGCCATTTCCCTCCCTTACCTATAAAGACAATTTACATAAGTAGGAAAAAAAAATGGAAAATCATCACAAAATGAACAGTATTTATAGAAATCTAAATGTTGAAACAAGCATATGCTTACAGAATTTTTATACTTAGGATCAGAAAGAAGTCGGCAATTTGAGCTTGTAGGGAGCTAATTCAGATAAATTGCTGAGATAATAATGAAGATACATGCTTGTAATAAACTGGAATAATGAAGATGCATGCTCTATAACAGAATGAAATAACAGAAGAGGGCTTCTAGCCTGTGGCATGCTGGGAGATAGGGAGGCTAGGACTGAGCTAAGGTGAGATGTCTTGTTCCTCAAAGACCATCATATGACAGGCAATGATTTCTTGCCATTCACACATCAGGCAGACACAAAAAAAAAAAGAAGGGACTGTAGGGAGGGGGAAAACTGTGCTTACTCTAAAAAGTCCTGGCACTTTTTCCAATCAATGCTCAGAAACAGTTGCCTGTTTTGGATAAAAAGGAAATCATTTCAGCATGGAAATCAGAAAAAAATTGTTGTGAAACAAGTCAGGGAAACAGCTTAACTACGGTCAGGAAGAGGCTCTATACACTGCCTAGACCTCTCAAAACATGTGCAGTATTAAATATAGCTCCACCTGACATTCAGATTTGCCCATTGCTGATCTGCTTCTAGCTGAGAAGTGACAGCACTACTGGTGTAACTTGAGTGAGAAGGCAACAGTTAGCATCTTCTTGAAAAAGTCAGCCTACATTAAGTTCACACCACTTTCTGCAAGACCAAGGCCATTTTATAATCTTTTAAAATTCAATTTCTGATTTTGTCAGTCTGTAAACAGCCTCTTTTGCTTTTGCAGCTGTGGTGAGGAGAGAAATTCCTGCGTCTCAATTTCAACCTCTGAGTGAATGCCATTGACCCAGTTCTGCAGATGTGGAAACCAGGGCTGGCTAAAGCTGACCAGTTCAGCCAGTCAGCCTGGGATCTTCTGGATTGTCTATGGTTTCAGCAGTGGGATATCATTAACACCTACAATTTTGTGCTTGTGTGCTGTGTTGTGTTGGTTGTGCTGGTCAGTAAAGTGCATTTCTCCATTTGAAAGATGATGAAAGCAGGATTGCATCACAGCTTGGTTTGGGATGGAATGGGATGGGATGGGATCTGCTCCCACCTCTCCATCTCAACAACTGTGGCTGTGCACATGAGGGAGGACAATGGGGAATTAGACAAATGATGATGTGTGATGAGGAGTGAGAGCACTTTGCAAGGGGTTGAACATAGAGAAGAAACACAGAGCAGTGACTATCACAGTAGCTTTGCATCTCCATAGCTGCCACCACACACTCTGCTCAGAACTGTAGGACATCAGGGAGCAGAAGGGATCAGGGAGAATTCTCTATGTCTGCAGCCTTTCTCTGAGTGCTTGCTTTCCCTTCTCTCTTCTCCCACCAAAACAGTTGGTCGTGATTAACAAAGATAGCTTGCAGGAAATACTGAGACAAAATGTCCCAATTACCCTTACAAAGAAAGGATCCATCCCTGCTGCCAGCAGAAGTTATAGAAAACTTGACCACATGAAAACAAACGGATCTTTTAAATGTCAGTGAGCCAAATGCGTACTGATGATATTTTCATAGGCTGACGAAAAAGGAGAGTGGTGTGCTATGGCTTGATATTAGCAGGTCTGGTTTATGTATCACCTCCTACATTCCTTCTGAAACAACATTGTTAGAAATGTTATTTGCAGAGAGAGGCCTGTTTCGTATGTATTGTTGTTTAAAATACTGAAATTTAAAAATAAATCATTCTCATGTCAGCATTTCTAATTGAGTTGGGCAACTTTTACTGACTCCTAAAGTACAGCACACCCAGATGGGTGATCTGACAGCACCTGAAAGTGGCTCTAAGAGCAGAATCCTACTGTCACTGGCAGAGAGGTGAAGAATTAAATGAAGAAACAGACTGGTTGATGAATGCCACCCACCAGCAAGAACCAGGCAGCAGGTAGAAGCAGTCCTTACAGGTATCTGAACAACATGTGTTGCTTATCAGAGTTGTTTTTTAAATCTCTTTCTCAAAAAGAAAACACAACCCTATTGTGGGGCCATGGAGATAAGAAAAAGCCAAGTATTCACTTGAATTCTCATTTCTGAAGTTTGTTGAAGGGTTGAAATTCACCTTTTCTGTTGGATCATTTGGTGGTCTATTTTCTGTTTTTAAAAACACCAATACTACCTCACACTTCTCATTACTTTGC